>OV651816.1:29102984-29257984 GCA_927349885.1 Psylliodes chrysocephalus
TTTAAATACCGGGCATTTCCAGATATATGGGACAGAACAAAATTTGAGACAAATATTTAAGAGAACTTTTGGGATGGGCGAGAATTGAAGCGCAGTCTTTCAAAACAAAGGATGGAATATTATCTGGCCCCATAGTACTTTTAGATTTCATTGACTTAAACGTATTTTTAACTTCATCTTCGGTAAAGGAATTTATGTTTAAATTTAATACATTTAGATTAACCTCGGAATTTGGTTTAGTAGAATCAGTGTAAGACTTACAAAAAAGGTCAACAAATCTATTAATTATTTCAGTGGGATTATCATAGTAATTTTTATTGTAGCGCATTCTGCTGGGCAAACGAGTCGAGTGTGTTTTATTTGAAATAAATGACCAAAATTTGTTGCGATTGGATGATATTTCATCTTCAGATTTTTTAATAAACTGTTTATAGGCCACACTAATATCACTTTTTAGGATTATCCTTAATCTTTAAATTCGTCGAAAGCTAAAATATCTTTATTAGATTTATATTTACGCCAATTTTTTTTATGAATATTTCGAATGATACTACTATCAAACTGTTACCGGCGTTTTTGTTTAAACAATAAAATTAATTCACAAAGCTATCTATCGCCCTTAGTACTCCTTTGGGAACACACCTGCTAGCTCAGGAGCTGGGATTCTGAAATGTATACCGCGCCAGTGATTTGCAGGTCCAAATCACTAGATCCCTCGTTATTGTGAGGATAGACAACTATTCACTTCAATGATTGATAACTCACTATTGCTAAAGGCAAATTAGATTCTTTACTTAACTAGAGTCGACAAGTGATATAATCTGAATAAAAGTAACTCGCCTTAAAAGGTCCAGCTGTATGATACTGGACAATCCTGCATCTTAATTAAATAAAAGGCTCTGATTATTGTTAATGGGGGAATTTATTCTTTTTATATTTTCATATACAAAACATTAGGGCTCCATTTGTTCGAACAAAGGGGGGACCTTTCGAAATAGTCCTATCTGCAAAAATAAACCGTTAATACAAGTTTCTAAAGAAAACAAAAGTTCATATCTTAAAACTAAAAATACATTGGTACATCAGTACTAAGTGACACTTACTCAGTGCACTCAAAATCTTATAACTAAAAAGGGGAAATAAAATTACTCAATGATGGCATGGAAATAGAAAGTCACAATCGGCCAAAGAAATAATTAAATATAACTAAGTATCCTGAGGATTTAATATTTAATAATAAAAGATAAATATTTAGTAAACTTTCTTGTTCCACCCCTAAATGGTTTATAACTAGAAGAAAAAGAGAAAAGAACACAATAGTAAATTAAACCCCATTAACAATAAAAGTTCATATTAAACATGATTAATAAATGGAAATAATAAATTGATTCACCCTTATGGGTGTGACGACCCTTGGTTCCATCGTGAACCGATCAGCTGCTCCCACCCTGAACACTGAACAATAAAACGGCGCGTCACTACCCCCACTACGGACTGTAGCAATGAGAAACGGTACACTACTAGGTGCACTAAAATTAATAAAATAATAGGACTTATCTGTTCCGCCGTTGATAGGGAGGTCTTAGGATTAGGATTCCCCACAAATAAAGTTTTCCAAATCATGCCCTGATACTTGGACTGAGAGTTCGACTGAGAACGAAGTTGGAAGTTGTCAAACTCGAAGAGGTCGAGAAAACTCGCGTTCCAGCCTGGAGTTACTCCTGGAGTTATCTTGGAAGTTACCCCTACGCACTCACTGCACCAAGACAAGAATAAAAAGGCCAGTAGTAACCCGAACGACTCAAGAAATCCATAACTTCTGCTATCAAATGCCCCTGAAGATGGTGGGTGCTTTCCCGCTGTTCCACGTGGCTGCATAAACGAAGTCAGACGATCCTCCTAATTGGAGTAATTTCCACAAAATTGGATCAAACACCAAACAAATTCAAAATCAACCAATTTCTGGTTATATTCCAGAACCAACACAAATAGAGTGGGACACTTTTGTAGGTTGTAGCATAGGGGTGAGATTACAGAACGTCTGCAACTTTGCAGATCTGCAAATATGGCGGCAACTTTGCAGATCTGCAAATATGGCGGACTTACATATGCATGTATCAAGTTTTCGTATTCCAACAAAATCTGTAAATTCGCAATATTTATTGTGGTTTATAACCCTTAACAATACTAAACTCAAATCCATTTACTATGTTTAAAAACTCGATAATCTGACACCATGAACTGTATTCAATAAAAAAAAAAACAGATAGAAAACCCCCCCATTTTAATGCCTTATTACGTGTTGCCTACACCTTGGTGCAATATTTTTAATAGGTGCGTTTTAATCATCCGCTTCTGCTTTGGAATTGTCGGTTTTCTTGTTTTAATCTGACAGGTTAACACGACTAAACCGACAATTCCGGAAGCAGAAGCGGATGATTAAAACGCACCTGATATTTTGCTTGCTGCTGTCAGTGTCAGTAAATATTATTTTTGGAGTCACAGTTTATTGCTGAAGAATCAGTTAGCTCACTCGGACCAGTTGAAAGTTCCAAAATAACATCCACTCCAGAGATACAAATTCAGGATGCGCAGAAGACTGTTGTTTTATTATGGGCGGTTGTCATATATTGTATTTTTCTAGTTGCGCGGTATATAAACTGGAACATTGAGATCAAAAGTGCCGACACAGAGTGAGCGAACTGATTCTTTAGCTATAAACTGTGGTTAAGGCATCAAAATGGCCGCGCCCTATTTTGGGCGTGTCGGACCTCTCTCTTGCACCGTACAGTAATCAAAGTATGTGGAATTCTCACACCGAAGAACAAAAATTCCACTTCGTACCAAAAATGGCCTTAAATGCTGACCTATTCAGCCCATCGTACCCTAACAGGTGTACGGTAATTAATACTAAAAACATACATCTTAATTCCTAAATAATTTGAGACCGATTCGCAGATTTTTATTTTTCCAAAATATTTAAAATAAAAATAATTAAAAATTAATTAAAAATTATAAACAAGTAAGGTCCTGCACAGCAATGGGACGCCTCGACTCGCGCGCGCTACGCTTAGAATCGACAAAATTGCAAATCTGTTTTTGAGGACTAAAGGGTACGTGTGACTAAGATAGCTATTGTACAGTCTGCTAAACAAGTTATTTTAAATAGTTTTTAATATTTTTAGGTAATTAAATTTTAAAAGTGTGGAATAGTTTAGGGATTGGACTTTCTTAGAACTTTTTTAAATCAGCTAAAGATAGTACGTAGAATTGAAAATAATTATTATGCCATAAAAGGTGTTTTGGAATTCCTTCAACCTTTTGAAATTGAGTCAGAAAATATAAATTTTATAGGATAGCGGAAAATACCTATAATTTTTTTGTAGGCCTTTGTAAATCGTGGAAATAGTTTATATTTTATTTCTACCTTATTAAGGAAAATGGTACCTATTATTAATAACGGTTGTTTCTGAAACATTACTAAAATTTCGAAATTTTGTTTTTCTACAAAATAATAAACTATACTATTTAGAAAAAAATTTATTTCTCTTATAATTTTATAAAAAATAACAGGGGAATATTCACATTTCTTGATCTATTAAACAAAACGATAAATTATCTCGACGAATGACACCATGTTCTAGTACGGAAGCTAGCTTTACATTTTTGTTGGTGGTTTCATGGGTTTCATATCAATTTTTTGTAATTGTAGTTTACACGTACATATACCTCTTAACACTTGTTTGCTTTATTAAAAAAGTGTGTTGTTGTGATTTACGTCGAAATAAGTCAAAAACAACTTGAAACCCCATATAAAATCAAAAAGGAGAAACGGAAAAAAATTGAGCCTGTAAATGAACACAACTCAGAAACAAAAATAGCTATCTAATAATAAAAAAATAAAATTTGATTCTTGTGCATCTTCGTTGTAAAAATAGATAATACTTTTTTGATCTTAGGAACAGATATAATTTTAATGGTCTTCCGAAAAACTTTCTTCAGTTTCCATATCAGATTCAAAATCAGTCTCACTGTCACTGTTTAAGTTAATTATAAATCTATCAGTTGCCTCATCCAAAGTAACTTCTCTGTCATAAAATTTAGATTCCCACATTTTAGCATTATTACAACGAGATTGCCATTCCACTTTAGAAAACGTATCAAAAAAGTCTTCACACAACAGTTGTACGTCTTGCCTCTTAAATGTAGTGTTGTTACTAGCTACATATTGTTTTAATGATGCCCACACTAATTCGATCAAATTAAGATCGGGATGATACGGTGGCAAACGCAAACAACTAAAACCATGTTCATTTATCATTTCTTCAATTGCATACCTCTTAAATCGTGACTTATGCAATAGCACTAAACTGTATAATTGCGTTTTGAGCATATCCTCTTCGTAAGCAATATTATGATTCCTTAACCAATCCTGCATGTCAGCTTTTTTAGAAGTTGACGTTGGTGCTTTATTTACCTGGACATTATGGTAAGGAGCATTATCAACAATAATGACGCTTCTTGGAGGGAGGTTCGGAAACAGCTTTTCTTTCAACCATTTAGAAAAATTATTAAAATTCATTTAATCGTGGTAGTCTCCACTTTTGGTTCCAGATTTGAAAATTAACCGGGCATTCGGAATACAGCCCATTTCACCTCCTGCATGGACAATAATTAGTCTATCACCTTTATTAATTGGTTTCTTTAATCCCTCATTTGAATTATCACTCCAAGCTTTCTGGTGTGTGTGGGAGGCATGAATGTATGTTTCATCTAAGTAGACAATTGGACGGCCCTCTGCTCGATAACTTTTTAAACGAATCAGATAGTCTAAACGTAGCTTTTGAATATCAAACCTTTCCATTAATATTTTTCTATTTATTTTTGTTTTCCGCCAACGAAATCCTAGCGACTTTATTATTTTTCTTGAACTTTCATAGCTTCCTTTGTACCCTGTAGCTTCTCTAAATTTAGTCAGAATTGTGTTTAATGTTGGAACAATATTTTCCGAGATTAACATGAACAGAATAATTCTTTTTAAAATACCTTTGTCAGCTTCATCTATATCATTAACTGTTT
The DNA here is from genome assembly GCA_927349885.1 of Psylliodes chrysocephalus. Taxonomy (NCBI): domain Eukaryota; kingdom Metazoa; phylum Arthropoda; class Insecta; order Coleoptera; family Chrysomelidae; genus Psylliodes; species Psylliodes chrysocephalus. The sequence continues at coordinate 29,108,064 of OV651816.1, forward strand.
TTGGTTTTTTAATGGTTTTTCTTGGTGATGAAAATTCCGATATCTCACGGTTATCGATTCTTTTTTTCTCTCCAGAAATGCGGACGACAGTGTTTTTAGATGCTCCTGTGGCTGCAGCAACACGATCATTTACATTTTTAAATGGTATTGAAGGTGAATTAAAGTTTCCTTCTCTTCTCATAAACTCTATAACATTGGCTATTATTTCGCGAGATTGACTGTTAATCGCGCGGCCTCTTAATTTGCTATTAAACTCCATACTTAGGTTCTATTAAACTGTAATGAGCAAAAAACACAAACGAAAATAAAAGAAATGTTTTAGCGAAATTTACATCTGACATTTACGTCTGAATAAAATAGTGAAATACTTGATGCGCAGAGTGCACTTTCATTGCGTAAATCCGTCGGCCCCACATACTTTGATTTTCTTTTACTATACGGAGAATGGTCGCACTGCGCAGCTTTCTGAGTGCCTTTTAAAAGGAGATAGAAAACTCCGCCATTTTGAACCCTTATTACGTGTTGCCTACATCTTGTTGCAATATTTTTAATAGGTGCGTTTTAATCATCCGCTTCTGCTTCGGAATTGTCGGTTTTCTTGTTTTAATCTGACAGGTTAGAACGACTGAACCGACAATTCCGGAAGCAGAAGCGGATGATTAAAACGCACCTGATATTTTGCTTGCTGCTGTCAGTGTCAGTGAATATTATTTTTGGAGTCACAGTTTATTGCTAAAGAATCAGTTAGCTCACTCGGACCAGTTGAAAGTTCCAAAATAACATCAACTCCAGGGATACAAATTCAGGATACCCAGAAGACTGCTGTTTTATTATAGGCGTTTGTCATATATTGTATTATCTGAGTTGCGCAGTGTATAAACTGGAACATTGAGATAAAAAGTGCCGACGCAGAGTTAGCGATCTGATTCTTTAACTATAAACTGTGTCATAGGGTTCAAAATGGCCGCGCCCTATGTTGGGCGTGTCGGACCTCTCTCTTGCCCCGTATAGTAAAGAAAATCAAAGTATGTGGTCGGCCCCGTCAACCGATGCCTCTCAGTAGTGCTTTCTCTGTCTAGCCGTCGAAAGCCTCTAGAAATTTGATGAACTGTACCTGTGTGACGAATCGAGCGATACCGAACAGACGGCGAGCTGACAGCGAGCTGACCGCACAGGAAGAAGCCTAGAATCAATTAAATCTGACAATCGGATTGATAAGTAGCAAATATTCGAACATATGATTTGCAAATTAAACAAATCAATAAATTATGCGGTTCATACGAAATAATAGTTATGATTATTAAATTATTAAGGTAGTTAGGATATAAATAAAACAAAATGAAGGGCCATGAATAAAGAAGTTCACGAATTGTAACAAAATGAGAATTAAATTATATACGAGGTACGTTTCAAAACTAGGGACTAAATTTTATGAAAAATATTACTTAAAAATAAAAACGAAGTATAACAAAACCATGGCGAATATTTCGTTTTAGAGGGTATGGAAAATTTTGGTACGCACGAGTCAAATATGTTGTATAATTTTCCTTAAAAATAGGAGCAAGCGTCATTGGGATCCTGAAACACTTCTAAATATTTATGCTATCCTGGAATAGCCAAATTAAATAACTGGATACGCTCTAAAAAGCATTTTGGTAGAAGTAGATAAAATATCCTCTTCCTACACATCCTGTGCCAAAATTAATTTCGACTTTAAAATTGAAATTTTTAGGATAAATTCAAAATTCGGAGCTTAAATTCAAAAAAAAAAAAATATGGTTCTTCTACGCATTCTTATAAAAGCGATAGAAAGCATCGACATATTATAATCGCTATAGAGCAAATTATTTTCATGAGCTGAAATGTTGTATCAATTTTTTGCATTTGTTTGTGTATATGTGGTTTAAATATGCTATATTTTAGGTACATTTTCCTTTTAAGAAGACTGTTTACTACTGAGATGAATCTTTTTCAAAGTCACCTACTATTAACATTTTTAGAACCACCTACACCGCTGCTTCTACAATTCATTAATTTTTAAATCGTTTAATGCCCCCAAGATACAATCCCTGGTTTCTAAAGCTTTTCGACTCTGCGATATCCGTCCGTAGATATAGATAATCGTTGCTTAACGGGATAAGAATCTGAATAGCTGTGGCGTCTTAAACCTCAGGTTACCTCACATACTTCACCGTCCCAGGATTGCTGTAAAAAGGTTTTAAAGTCGAGGATTAGATATTATTCAGGAAGGAGAGTCTGCAGTAGTAGAGGTTTTGAGTTGGTTTTGTTATAGGATGGAGTCAAGGGGTGGATTTGTTTGTTATTTACCAGGTTTTTTCGCGTGGAATACATGATATGTTTTATTTTTTTGTACTGTTCAGAAAAGTTTGAACCAACATTTGTTGACGCAAAAATTTTTCCGAACTTGGCTTTGCGCCGGTTGTCTAACTGTATTTTCTGCGGAAAAGTGATGCTTGTTGGGATAATAACTATTTCATTATTTTGTAGGGGGCACTTTGAAAAATTATTTGGGAATTTCCAAAGAATTTATGTAGAATGTAAAGTGTTAAATAGTTAATTTTTATGAGGCCCTCTTAACACAAAGCCGCCTAGCGGAGAAAAATAGATAACACTGCATGCACTGAAGAAAAGTAAAAATGAAAGTTACACATTTTCTAACAAACAGCACAACAATTAGAGGTCAATTCCACGGCATATGAGATTATTGTTTACGATTGGATATCTAGTCCTAACTAGTTTTTTTCACATTCTATGAAATCAGGCCTTGGAAAAAATCACGCATATCGGAGCTTACAAATAATTTTCTATTTTATATAACAGTATGAATTTAATTTAGAGGTGTGCGCAGTTATCACTCGTAACTGTCTTTGTCTGCCATGGCCTTCTTTAGAAACATTTTTTTTTGGATCACTTTTACACGGGCATCTAGCTAGATATTTTGTTTCTTTGTATTTATGGTAATAAAACAATTATTATACAGTGTGTCTACTTAATTTGGAACCATATGGAAAACATTTTTATTATTGATTTTAGGAAAAAAAAGTTATTCCTGATAAAAAGTCCTGCATGACCCAAAACCTAAAATACAGTCATCATATATCAAATTTTTCAAGCGGTATACGAGGTTTGTCCAAAAATATGAATTTTGCTCAAGAGTAAAGTACGTTTATTTTTGACAAAATCGAAAATTTTCATTAAGAAAAGTTGATTAGAATTGAATATTACATTCAAATATGCAATTACACCGATCTATCTAAAAAAACAGATTTTCTTATTTTTTATAAACTCTACACTCTACACATTGATTGTAAATATCTGAAAACGTTATAAATTACGTTAGCTACTATAAACATAATACGCTTTCCTTTTGTTGATGTTTGTGAAGAATTTAGCAAATTTACTCGTGTACCTAACGGTAATTGTACGTAATAGTTCTCTCTTGTTTACCTGCACAGTACTCCTGTCTTTCTTGGTATTTAATGCCACCTAAAGTACGGACTGACCAAATTTGTCTGTATACCATAGATAACAGAGATATAGTCATTCACTGATAAAATATAATGTTCACAATGGCAAGATTAATTCGACAATCATTACATTCTATTTGTAGGGACGCGGCAAAGAGACGAAAGGTGAGAAGTAAGAGAAAAGGATAAAGAGAAGAATTTTACGCCAATACTACTTTTTTTTATCAACAAATAAATGTGTGAGAGGCTGGCGCTCTGCGCTTATAATAAACAACGTAAATATCCATGCCAGTGTAAGCCCTGTTGCCACTTCCTATATCATGAATAGGTTTTGGAATTTATTGAGAAAACATCTAATTTAGTTAAATTTGATATAACTAATGATTCAAAATTTTTTGAGTTCAGTTGCAATAAAACACGTTGAAGGTGTCTACGGCGCCCCATTTATTTGCGAGCCATTTTTGTGATTAAAGAGACACCAGCTTTGAATCCTACAGTAGACCGTATGAAATTATTTCCCGTCTCTTCCCCTACACAAGTCGCTTAGTTTACTTCAGGAATTGAAATTCACTCGTAAGAGAGTGAATTATGGAAAGTATTATAACTATATTATTATTATTATAAATTCCTTCTAATCTGTTTAAGAAAACTAGTTTATCCTAAAGTAAATTGTCCTGTAGGGGTTAGTAAATAACTAATTTTAGAACTACAAATTTAGTTTAAAGATACTCCTGAGGTATATCTGTTGTTAAAGAGGCATAATTTTTAGCAGTTATCTTAAGCAGGCTTTAAAACTTAGTTTTAAAAAGTGTTAATGGACCATACATATCCGAGATATTCGGGAAAAATTGTAAATCTCGAATTTAGAAGAAAACTCAAAAACGGACAAAAACTTTTAAACTTAAGCCTTACTCGACCTGAAGTATAGTAATTAGATTTTTGGCATAGTCAGAACATCTGGGAGTACTTTATAAGGAGTCCTTTTTATATTGTATGGAACATATCCATTATTTACATTTGGAGAAGAAAATTGTTCAAGTGTTCGAATAAAAGTCACTTCTTATAATATTCTCTATAATTTTTGTTGTATAAAAAAAATTCCTAAAATGGTCCGTATTCGAGAAATTTGACAAAATGTAAAAAATTTAAATTTTTATGAAAATTGTTTAAATAAAAGTTGTTTGTGATATAACTCTCTATAATTTCTCTAAAATGGACCGTATTCCAGATATTTTGGAAAAAGTGTAAATCTCAAATTTTGAAGGAAACTCAAAAACGGATAGATAAAAATACCAAATTTTAAACTTAACCTTTATTTTGGCCTGCGGTTAACTGAGGATTTTTGGCATAGTCGGAACATTTGGGGGGTACTTTATAGGAGGTAATTTTTATATTTTATGGAATGTTATTTACGTTTGGAGAAAAAAATTCTTCGAATAAAAGTTTCTTGTATACAATTAAAGATGTTTGTGATGATCTCTCTATAAGTTTTGTTTAATACATGATTTCTCTAAAATGGAAACCGTAATGGAAAAATTGGAGGAACAGTGTAAAATTTTATTTTTTTAGTATTTTCGTTGGTAATGATTATACAGGGTGTTTCAAAAAGGTATGTCATAAATTCTTCCTCAGATAGATTACCAAAAAAAGGGTGTATTTGGCTATATCAAAAACTGGCTTCCAACAAAGTTACAGGGCGTTAAACTTACTTTCAGAAAAACGTTTTTTTTTTTTTTGTAAAAGTTTGCTGTTGCGATTTGTTCTTTGAAATTTTTTCCAGTGCTGTAGATTTGATGGCCCAATATTCAAACATGAAAAAAAAAATTAAAACGACCTTTTTAAAAAAAGTTGGGGGTTGGGTTTCTTTTAACCCCCCCGTATTTTTTTTACATAAAGAAACTTGCTTTATCGATCTTAAAATCAAAAGAACTATGAATTTTTAAATTTTTTTTATGGAAATGAACTTTGTATCTTTCTTAGTTAACGAGCTATTTACAATTTTTTAACTGAACTTAACATATCAACAAAACTAAGAGTAGGTCAGGAGTTACTGTACAAAAAACGCATATAAAAATCAGTGGTGTGTCTAGGGCTGTGCTTGAGCCGCCCCTGCAAAAATACCTCTTTTATTTAAGTATTTGAAAAATAACATATTTAGTTTATGCTCTCAAAATAGACATAGGTACTACAATAGGTTGTACAAAATAACCGGAAAAAACCTGTAATAACTAGGTAGGAAAGTCATGTGTTGGACACATCAGATTTTTTTTAAATAAATTTCATATATTGTAAGGCCCAGCATGTATTATGGCCCACCTTGTTCACTTTTAACAGTACTTTGGTGTGTGTTTTAAAATTGAGGAAACAACAAGTGTCATTCCAAGATATTTGCAAAATTACTCTGACAGAGAGTATGATAAAACAGAATAAACGTGAAAGAGTTTAAAATTTAATTCTCTTAAAACTGATTATACTGAAAATACTCTTGCTGACTTTGACTGAGGTCTAATTAGTGTTTAAATATTGTTTTAAAAATACTCTTAGGAACCGTTATGGTATTCTCCCTTTTATTCTTAAAGCAAATTTATAGTAGCCCTAAGGCTTTCTCAACGAAACGAAACACCCTGTATAAATTATATTAAGGGTAAATAATCGAAATACTGATGACTACTATAGAATAATACCTACTGAGATGAAACATGCGCAGGCTTAATAATTTCAAGACAGCTTATATACAAAACGAAAAGAAAAGAAATTATAACCAGCTTGTTTGTCCAAATGATTCATATATTTTTCTTTTATATCCGATTATAAGTTAAATCCGGATAAATTCAGCTTATTGGTAACGATTGGACACTCCTTAGTTTAATGCCGATACTGGCGATATTTGTTCGCTGTCGCATGTCCTTTTGCTGCCGGCTTTCTGTTGCCACGCAACTTTTATGAGAAGATTAAGGAAAATAGTTATAGTCTGGTCAATAATGACAAAAATATTTGTATTTTTTTACCCATTAGCGACCAGAATGTTGGTATTTAAAGAAAAATAAATGTATGTATAAAAACTGAGTTAAATAACGTAAAATTAAATCCTAAACTTAGAAAATGATATTTTTGGTCCCCACTTTTATAGTTTGAAGGTGGTTTCATGGTGGCACTGCAGGCAACTAAATGTGGAACAGGTGGTGCAGCTTTAATCGCAACTGATTTTAGTGGTAACGCGAAATTTGAGTTTGTTCACCACTTCTGCTTTGGCTCGGTTTTAAATCAGCATCTAAATCAATGTTTGCTATTTCATCAAAAAAATAAAATATATATGATTTGTAAGTATCTTGTTGAGGTTAGTCCAAGTCCATCGTCATTTGAATCAATAGGTGAAGCTACTGATTATCCTCCAATTGTATGTATATATTTATTTATTTGAAATAAGTCATTACTCATTACAACAAGTTCATTGCAGGAGAACTTTCGAGAATACCAAAATAAACGTATAAACATTGTGGGTTTATATGAAACAACATATTTAGGTAAAAAAAAAAACAAAATAATATAAGAAGTTCTATATACAATCTGCAAAATAATACCAAATTGTATATACTTATTTACAAATAGCAGTAGATGGGATTAGCCAGTTCTGGACCAAGGTCAGAGGCAAGGTCAGAGGCAATTGGTGTAATTAGTAATTACCCTAAGTACCCACCCCCCACCCTTCGAGCAAGTACCCCCCACCCTTCGAGCAAGTACCCCCCACCCTTCGAGCAATTAGCAAGTACCCCCCACCCTTCGCGCAATTAGCAAGTACCCCCCACCCTTCGCGCAATTAGCAAGTACCTCTGAATTACTCTGTACACCATGTTATTGCATAGTGTAATGAGTGTAATTGCATAGTGTAATGAGTATAGTAAGTACCTCTCAGTACACATAGTGATGTAAGGACCAACCAATTATTCTGTACTGAGTGTAATTGCATAGTGTAATGAGCATAGTAAGTACCTCTCATTACACCATATGCATACCTCTCAGACAGTATTTATTGTGTATATCACGTAGTGTAATAAGTCTAAGTACTCTCTTGTTTACTGTTGTAGCATAGGGGAAATAAGTCGGCGCCATGCACACCCTTGACTCTCAACCGCCATAGCTAAAGTGAATCACCGGTCTTCGGCAGACACGCGCGATGTAAATATTGTTGGAAGGGGTAGTATCCCACCCTTCGCGCAATTAGCAAGTGCCTCCCAATTATTCTGTAAATTATATACTTTAATGAACGTAATTGAGTAGTGTAATGAGCATAGTAAGTACATCTCATTACTCTATACACCTTGTAAGTACCGCTTAAATAGTCATTACTATTTACCTCCTAGTGATTACTATTGTATTCTATATTACATACTATGAATATTGAGAAGGAAAACATAGTGGAGGTGGGGATTTTTAGGGAGGATATATAGCGACCTCATATCCAAATGGAATCAGTTTAAAATCGTAAGCTTTAAGAGTCTTTAGAAGTTTCAAATAATAACTGAGTGTAGTATTGTGTAGTATTGTGTATTATACAGGTAAAAAAAATATTTATTTGTATTCTACTATGGCTCAAACGCAAATTGATGCGGTTAATAAATTACTTGGAGACTGGCCCACAATATTGGACCAAAGAGAACTAAAGTCATTGGTTATAGGTCAACTTTATATTATTAAAACGATATTGGTCAAAGATACCAGATATGGTAAATGTTTACTTATTCATTTAATTGATCGGCACTCACAGGAGCTTTTCCAGTGTTGGTTACCGAGACGCATTTTTGAAATAATGCCACCCGAAGTCATTGCTATGATAAATGATTCTACTGGCCAATATGCCATGGCCTATTTAGGGGAAAAGCCGTGTTACAACTCAACTACTAGGTCTCATATAAGAATCGATCTAGTTGGCCAGCAATCAATTAGTTAAATCCATGGTAGAGTCACTGTAAATATTTTTTTACTTTTAAACACATATAGATATCTAATATACGCAATATTTCATTAAGAATTTCCACAATTTTATCGTAAGTATAACTTGACCAATATTTGTTCATTTAATAACGGCCAAATATTGTTTCAGATTATTTCGACATGTGGATGATGTATTCCGAAGAGCACTGGCCTAAAGCCATCGACTTAGAATCAGCAATAAGCAGGCTTGGAAAGGAACTGGACGCACTGGCGATGGATGCGTTACACTCCATCAATTACGACGCTGAGGTATGGCTGTTTCCAGAAGCTGTGGCCTATCAAAACGATTGTTATGAGAAATACTGTAAAGGCAGCAGTCTTTGCTGCGAATATAATGCATGTGAGCTGGACTTAGATACATTCTGTGAGAAGATGGTTACCCTAAGTTTGAAACGCTTCTTGAACGAGACCTTACCATACATCACCCCGCAAATAAGGAGTAAATATGGTTTAGATGAAGATGCAGACGATGAGGCTGATGATGAGACAGATGACGAAATGGATTAGGGATTACTTATATAATATATCTATCTATCTATCTGTGATTATAAATAAAACAATATACATAGTTTAATTGTTTTTTATTTAAAAAAGGTTACATCTTTTTATTTTTGTTAAAAGTGAACACAGGTATAAGTTTGGATACAGTAAATTAGATTATATGAACTACAATGGCATATATTCAGTGTGTACAGTGCCATCTAGTGCATTATAACTTATAAGAGCTTCATGAATAATAAGCGCATACGCTTTAGTGTTGGCGGGAAACTGCATTTTACGTGTTTCGAATTCAACCTTGACATCCACAGTTGAAGATTTGATTGGTTTTGGATACATACTGCAATCAATTACGAATAGAGGGTTCGCTCTAAAGCCATTCAGGCCTAATATCGGCTCAGGATTTTCCTTTTTATAGTAACTTCGCTGAAAATCTTCATAAGCATAATAAGCGGGAGTATCCAACTTTTTCCCAACATCCAAATTCCAACGCTCTAATGGGTAAACTTCAGAATTTAGATATAATCTGATATTGCTTATATCAGCAGCCGTAAACGCCGTCACATCTTCTTTCCTGTTTTCAGTAAAAGAAGTATTTTGAAATCCAATAATTACATATCTAGGTCGTTCCATGGATGTAGTGGTTTTAATCGCCCATATGTCGTTAGAAGTTTGTCTTAGAGTAGGTAATTCATAAAGATCCCATTTATGGTGCGGTATTTTAATGGATTGCAAATGTTTGTCATTAATTTTTTTATACATGAGAACATCTGCATCATTTTCGGGAGTAATGTGTTTGACTATCCAATCCATTTTAGTGATAGTTATGTCTGCATCGACTTCTCCTATATAGCAATTTTCGAATGCTCGAGCAATTATTACAGTCATCTCATGCTTAACACCTATTATCCCTTTTTTGTAAGATTCAGCAAAACCAAATAGATGTTTTAATAAGATTCTACCTGTAAATGTATTACTCGTTGAATCAACCAAAACTTGATTCTCTTCGCTGAGGCCCCAACCGGATGTTTCTAATAATTTCGCATGTTTTTCACCATATGACACCATATTTTTTATTGCTGTCGTTATAATAGGTTTTCGACATTCAGCAATCTTTTGTCCACCCATTTCATATCTAATTTCTTCAAATAGGCCAGGAAGAGAATTGTTGGCCAAATAGCACTTTTTATTAGCCTCTTTTGGCTTAAATGTTCCAACTATATTGATGTAACTATCGCAAATTAAGAGATTCAGGTCCATATTATTGATCGTAAAGGTGATTGTATCAAAATGTTTGTAATTTGGCGATCCCGTAGGCGGGTGAATATATCCATCGCATCTTTTGATTGAGTTATCGACGATCGGCTTTTCAAATACGTCCAACATCTCATTTCTTACATAAACAGCCATTATTTAATATCTTATATGGAATCCAATAGATTGAAGAAATTTATAATCTTTATTAGACAACAGAAGTCTTCTTCGCTTTACAGTTACTCGACGAATGTTCATGTTTTTCCCTTCGATTCTATTTATATGATTATTTAAATGGGTGCTAGTTGAATGTCGTGGTTTGAAGCAGAATCCCATATTAGTTTATCTCCTTTAACTCGAGTGTGATATTGATAGTTTCCTCCCCAAAGTCAATCAACTCACCGTTATCATCTACAACTCGGATAGTAATGTTGTCTAGGTATTGCCGACCGGCAGGTATGACTGGTAGATAAATAATGTTATGAGGTTCCTTCGTCAGTTTGTATCCTGGCTCAACGTCTATGTCAAATGAAAAAAGGGTGTGGGCTTCTTTCCCATTTATATAGGAACCAGAAATAATATTACAATCCAATTGAACAAGGTGGAGGTTCATAATATTAATCGGCCTTGAAGAAACATAAGCTTGAGGCCTTGGCGGGCACTTCGAATTACTGAATCCTAAGAGGCTAGCTATACTGTTGTCACAATCAAAGTTGATTATGAATTTAGATGAAATTTCACATTTTAGAGTGTTGTTGTTCGCCGACAATTTAAACATAGCATCAAGTTCTCCCTGATTTATAATAGTTTTGGTATCCGGATATAGATAGTCATATATAGCTTTTTGGACGAACTTATTAATTTCATCAATCTCATAAGCGCCGGGTGCCACACGTACATTAATTTTTTTCGGTGCACTGCCTTCCTCGGCCCAACTCTTCTCTCGCTGCACCACATCTGCCCAAAACTTTTCTGGGTCTACCACCTCTAAACAGATGATATTATTTTTTGAGGTGATATTTTTGATAGAATGGTAGGCATAAAATGCTATTAATCCAAGACCATACTGTTTATTAACATCCAATTCGATGGGCGGAAAAAAATCATTGCTGAGAATGCTTGACGCTATGGACGACAAATTAAATGTTCTTGACATGGCTAAGAAGTATGTCACACTGACTTCGAAATCTATTTTCGATTACATAAATTATAAACTCGCTTTTTAGTGGAAATTTTCAGTTCTCGAATTTTACAAAAACAACAAATTACGTGTTTTGGTGTTGGATCGTCGGTTACGTCAATTGACCCACGTTTCGAAAATACCGTCGGACCATCATTTACGTCGATAGATTCATTTTTAGAAGAATCCTTAGGTTGTTCTTCATCATGGGTATTCATCCTTCAGAGAGAAGAAATTGCAAACACAAATGTCCACATAGGACAGTATCAAACTTCTGGTAGCGTTTATAATTATAGTGAACTTCAGATACCGGCCAACGCCCTTTATACAGATAACTAATTAAATCTGAAGGTGGGGGTAAATCACCATAACTATCGAAATATATTGAGGACGCATCTCTTTTCTTGTAAGCGACCCAATGTGTTCCTGGCCCGCTACTACTATCCAAATTTACAATGGCTGATTCGTTTTTTAGTGGCCCGCAGTTTGGTAAATTATCTCTCATATACACACCTCGAAAGTAGGGAATCTTGAATCTTTTGGCAAAAGATTGTATGTCTAAATTACTGAGAGGTCTTCGAGGTAGTGAACTTACGAGTTTTTTGGCCGATATGGTTTCATGTAAAGGCCCAACCCCTTTCGATAGGGCTTTAAGTATAATCCTTTACCGTTTTTTCCTAGAGAGATGGCTTCCATGGTTCTATTGTGTCGATTAGCTTCTGTTAATTGTTGACTATTTGTTTTAGCGGTGTTCACTGCTTTGACGATTCCGGATGCCGCTCCTGCCAAGCTCCCCAATGCAGATAATCCAGCAAAAATAGGTATTAATGGTAAAAATCCACCTTTTTTTGGTATCGGTATAATACGGGGAATAATAATTTTTTTCTTTCCCCCAGCTGCTTTAACATATTTTCGGACAGCCATGAGAGATGATGCAGCCATCTTCTTGAGTGTTTTTTCCCCCATTTTCTGTCCGCCATATGTCTTTAATACCCCTTTAATCTTACTGACAATTCCTCTACCGAAAGCAATTCGTTTTTTGCTTTTTGTTCCGCGACGCCGCTTTCTAGACCGTAATTTATGGCCCATACCAAAACTTCGCTTTGTTTTCATAATATTTGTGATAGTCCAGGCAGCTGCTTTTTCACCAACTGACGCGTCGCTAGCTTTAAACCGAGTCCAAGCTAATTCTTGAAGGTCCTTATCAGCAATATGTCTAGCTTTCAAATCGTTTGCACTTTTAGAATAAGCGATATCATGTAATTTACAGGCTTTATCTAATTCATTTATTCCGGGGTCGTTACGCGCTAAACGTTTTTGTAAGCGCGTACCTGGCCCACAATATTGGTACCCCGGTATGTGCAGTTCAAATGGTAATTTATTTATTAGGGAATTAACAAACCCTTTTCCACACTTTCTTTTTGAATAACGTTTAGTGATAGATCGCACTCGTTTGACGCTAGGCATTTAAATGAATGTTACATGAGCGATGGTTTATATAGCCAAAGACAGTCAAACGATGCGCATAGTCAAAGCACAAAATAGTATCTGTGTGGAGAATTTAGATGAAAAAGTTGGTGATGGGCTTAGTGAAAATAAGATTCCTAGACACGGCCCATTGTTGCCCGATACAATACGCGGCCTTCTAATAGGACCATCAAATTGCGGTAAAACAAATGTTATGTTATCACTACTCATTCAACCAAATGGGCTACGATTTGAAAATGTATATATTTATTCAAAATCATTATACCAGAAGAAATATGAGTACTTGCATGAAGTTTTGACTCCGATAAAAGGGTTGGGTTATTTTACGTTCAACAATAATGAAGATATAATTCAACCAGTAGACGCCAAACCAAATTCCATATTTATATTTGATGATGTGATTTGTGAAAAACAAGATGTTATTAGATCATATTTTAGTATGGGGCGACACAGAAATATAGATTGCTTTTATTTGGCTCAAACGTATTCGAAGATTCCGAAACAGTTGATTAGAGACAACGCAAATCTAATAATTATGTTTAGACAAGATGACCTAAACCTACGTCACATATATTCAGACCATGTAGCTCCAGACGTGTCTTTTAGAAAATTTCAAGAAATATGTGTGGAATGTTGGGGTGAAAAGCATGGATTTCTAGTGATCGATAAAGATAAAGATATAAGCGCCGGTAGATATAAGAAAGGATTCGATAGCTTCATATACCCATAAACAATGCAATACGCGTTATTTTTCAAGTAGCGTCCAAGGCGGCAGGTGGTTTCAGCGATTAAAATGTATAGCAATAAAAAACATTTCGACACCAAATCGGAGCTGGCCGCTGTCTCCGATTCGGTTAGACAGAAATTTAATGCCTTAAAAAGTGGGCGCGTTGAAACTTTGCAAGCTCTAGAAAAAATGTATGAACCGCTGACGAAACCGTTGAAAACAATTTCAAAAGCCGCAACCTCTAACCCCTCTAACGCTAAAGAAGAAAACCCCGCTAACACTAAAGAAGAAAGATCTGGCATGAAAAGGGAACTCGCGTCAATATCACCGGACTCGACAAAATATGGAGAAAGTTTTGAAAGTGCAATATCCGACCGCGGTGATGTTGATGATGATGATGATGATGATAAAAAATATATTAATAAGCATTTAGAAGAAATATCGCGAGGTAATAAACGCTATGATACTCGGTACGGCGTATATATGGACAAAGACATGAAAACAATGGTTGGTAATTTAGAAGTAAAATTTTCTGATGGCAAAATCTCGTTTTGGGATGGGGATAGAAGAGTTGCTGACTACCACGGCAATCCGGAATTGTATGAGCTACTATTTTATCGAAGCCCTAAGAAGGTAAGTAATGCGACTATGGATACATATAAGGAAATATTACAACTTACCGGAGCGGCCTTTAAGGAGTATGACGAGTCCAAAGGGCTAAGTAACAAAAATGTAAATAAATTGAGAAAAATTATTAGACCATTGTTCTCTCCGGTAAAGATAAAGGGTGGAGGGTTTTCAAAAATACCTAAATACAAAAAAATAATGACCTCTAAACCCACATACGTTTATTGGAACAAGCCGAGAGAATTGGTGGCTAGATTGCGTTTATTATGGAGTTCAAAGCAAGCCGGCCATACTGGGCACGATAATGAAATTTTATCTATAATTGAAGAATTAAGAGAAGAGCGAATAATATATTAAATACATGCGCTGTAGAGGTCAGTCGTAAACGGAATGTCTTCAAGGAACATTGTAGATAAATTCGGAAGAAAAAAGAAAAATCAACGCGTAATTATTCGAGAAAAGAGGGGTCTTGGATTCAAATTAACAGGTGACGGTAATTATGATATGCAAACCAAACGGTTGGTGAACCTCGGAGAGCCAGAACAATCGACCGACGCTGTAACGGTTGGATATGTTGACGATCTTACTAGGCAAGCAAAAGATCACGTTTTAAAAGCTTTAACGGAATCCATTAAAAACGTATTACGCGAAGCTACTATTTATTTCGAAAATCAGAAGAGTGAACTTAAGAAATTAGTATTTGAACATCGAACTGTGTCAAGCAATAGTATTGGCGATGTTAATGTTAAATACCAATCGATGTTACAAATAGTGAAGCACAATAGAGAATTTTTTGAGGACATACTTACCACTACAAAAAGTAATATTTTAAAAATTATTACTAAAGTTGATATTTTGGAAAGTGAAATAAAAGGCATAAAAAATTTTACTATAATTTTAGAGAACCGTTTAACTGATCTTACCGATAAATTCATTTAAGTGTAATACGGAAATTCTTCGAGACCTTGAAAGCGTCAAAGGAAGTATTGGACAAAATACAGCGGTTTTATCGAAAATTATAGTAGGACTGGAAGAAAGGATCAAAAAGATTGAATAAAAAATTGTATTTTAATTGGAAAGAATGTCTAAGCACCAAATAATTGAAGAAATCCACCGATCTGCCCGTCGAAATTTTCCCAGAAGAAGGACTATTGTAAAAGGATATGCCGACTTGTGGCAGAGTGATTTGGCTGATATGCAAAGTTATAAAGATGAAAACGATGGTTACAGATATATTCTAATTGTCATCGATTGTTATACGAAATATGTGTGGGCGAGACCATTAAAAAATAAAACAGGCTTACATGTTAGAAATGCCTTTTTAGATATACTCCAAAATTGCGCACATCATCCTAAAAATCTACAAACGGATCAAGGGACAGAATATTATAACAAGGAATTTGGGAAAGTAATGAAAACATATGATATAAATCACTATTCGACTTATAGTACAATGAAAGCGTCAATGGCAGAACGTGTGATTCGTACGATAAAATCCCTATTATAAAAAAAAATGGCTATGAGAGGGAAATACAATTGGATAGATATTATAAACGGTGTCATTAATAAGTATAATAACACCACGCATTCAATCATAGGTATGAAGCCAATAGATGTCCTGCCGACAACTAAACTCAACCAATATAGGCAAAACAAAAATAAAGTAAGGCGTAAAAAACCGAAATATCGTGTCGGCGATGTCGTAAGAATAAGTAAATATAAAAGCATATTTGAAAAAGGGTATACTGCTAACTATACAACTGAATTATTCAAAATAAGAAAAATAAATAGCACATACCCCGTAACATACATTCTAGAAGATATGAATGGTCAATCGATTAAAGGCTCATTTTATGAGTTGGAATTATTAAAAACAAATTGGAAAGATGTTTATTTAGTGGAAAAGGTCATTCGGACAAAAGGGAACAAAGCCTTGGTGAAGTGGTTGGGATTCCCACAGCAAGAAAACTCTTGGATTAATATAAATGATATTGTTTAGTATGGATATTAAATGAAATAAAGATTTAAAATAAAACAAGTTTTATTTCCCTATTAACTACTACATATACAATAATAAAATAACTTACACTTAAATATATACAGAAAGCTTAAATAATAAACAAAATTAAATCTAAAACTAATATATAGAGGGTCATTGGATGCATAACAAAGCCGCCGTATTGCAACCCCTGACTCCTTTATTTCAAGCGCCGATGCATACAGGGCAAACATTTGTGTCGCAGAAGTGGGAAATATATCGGGCGCATACATCACATGTTTGCGGATCCTCCAAATCCCCCCCTTCTACAACAAAATGCTGATGCTCGTGTATGTACCTGGCATTTGGATTTCTTTCGACCTCCATCTGCTCGTAATAAAGAAAGCAGGGGTTGCACAGACGTTTGCTCCGTTCCATGCCGGGAATAACCAACTTCACAATAACGGAGCTGGATGTAACGCAGAAGTGGTTACCGCCTCTGGCCTGAAATACAGCCAGCTCCCTTCTTATTGAAGTCGGTGATCCAGGGCAATCAGCCTCAATACCCTCATCATCGTCGTCGCTGGCGGGTTCATCGGCGGGTGGGGCTGGACCAACGGCGTCTTCACCCTCTTCGACGAGTGGTGCCGGACCAACAGCACCCAAATCCTCGTCGGCAAGTTGCGCTAGACCAGCCACGCCTTCTCCATCACCGTCGGCAGCGGCAGCAGCGGCATCAGCAGCCTGTTAAGAAGTATATTGATTAGATATTTTATAAGCATAATATTAGATATTTTATAAACATAAGGTAATAGTTAAAAACTTACATCACGTTCTATGGCGTCCCAAAATTCGTCAATGCCTGGCTTGTTGGCATCAAAACGCGCCAACAAGGAGAGCTGACGCTCGATCTCCTCAACCGCATCAACATCAACAACAACAATTTGTCCATCCATCTTTGCTATTTTTTATTTTTTCGGCTTTCTAATATTCTTAGTGGTCAGCTACAGCGAAGTGACTGATGCTGGTAAGTGGTCGGGACCTCCTTATATATGGTTATGTATTCCCACCTCCACTCTCCCAACCCTCGAATTTACCACCTCCCCTGCATAACATCACGCTCAGTAGGGTGCATCTAGTTCCGGAAAGTTGGATGTCAGAAAAAATTTTACTCTAGCATTAATCGGCGCTCTGCATATAATACAAATAACTACAGATCGACTACAGCTATTGCAAGATACGGCATGCCCACATGGTATAAAAACCATTTGCACTTCCTTATCGGTACAAATCTTGCAAGTGAGGCGCTTACTCATAGAACAATCATCGCTTAAAGTATGCATAGTAGCGCGAGGTCTTCAAGTAGAATGTAGGTTGAATATCTATTTAAGAACTATATGTGTATGTGTGCGGTGAGTATTTATAGTGATCTGAAAGATTGTGGGAGATTGGGAGACTCCCAACAAAAAACTGTTATATCTTAAAATTATATTATTGCAAGTGATGCAATATCTAATCTTTCATTTAAAAATATTTCAGCGGTTCTGAAAAGAACCCTTTACTAAATTTCCACGCCACCATCGCCTAGGTATTAGTATGGCACATTGCATTTTTTTTAATTTTATCAACTGCCGCCCGGATCCGAATTGATGTGATCTAACCACTTTGAAATGCCTTCCTTTGTCGCCTGCGCCCGTTCGCTCACTTCATCGCATTTTACCCTCATCGCCTCGCAAGCCCTCTTCCGCTCTTCATGTCCTGGATAGGCCTCTTTGACCCTTGACATTTCAATACCCGCATCCACCTGGCTTTGGCGCACAACATGTTGGCGATGTACGACCTCTTCCAACTGCCGCTGCAAGTCGGCGATGTGTAGTTGGATGCGACTATTTTCCTCATCCAATTCGTCCAGCCTATACTGAATTGGCGCTGAGGCTACCTCCATGGCCTTTTCTACCTCATCCACCTCCATCTTCAATTCTTTGTAGGTAGATCGGGTTATTTCCAACTGCTCCCTATCTGCCGTTAACCGCGTCTGGTGATTCATCACGGCGAGCATTGCTTTATTGAGCCGCATACTAAGTTCATCCTGCGATGATGGTATGCTCGGCTCGGCTCGGCTGGTTGAAGCCACCACGCTTGTCGAGGGTACCAGCAACAATGTTGGTGCTGGTGCGACCTTCGGCTTCCTTGGGGCTCTCGGCTTCCTTGGGGCTCTCGGCTTCTTGGTTTTAGGTGCAACCACTGACAATCTTTTTGTCGCTGCCGGCAGTCTAGGGACACGAATATCCGTATGGACGATAATCTTTGGCGAGTCTTCAAACTCATCCCCGCTATCGTCAATTACATAGGTTTGTAATGCGGTTGGTACCGGGGCTGAAATGGGGGCTGGTACCGGGGCTGGTAGCGGGATGTCACTTACTCGCGACACAGGTGACACGGGTCCGATTGACATTAGCAGCATCTCCAGATCAAAGTCGTCATCTGTCATACAATCATGCAGTCTGCTCTTGGGCTCCATAAGGATGCTGTTGATGGCATTGGTTGTCTCGTCATTGCAACTCATGTTAAAAACTGAAAATAACTGAAAATAACTGAAAAAGTTTAGTAGTTCACTCAGCTAGCTGAAATAAACTAAATTTCTTAGCGCTGATTGCTCGTATATATAGTAAAATCGGGAAGAGTGTCAGGGTGGGAGTGGAGGGGAGACTCTCACAGCCTCATATTGTAAATAACGACCATTGCGCATCGAACCAATGATCATATTTTTAACTACACAATGCACAAATTTCGGGTATACGGCATATTAGTATATATTATTAAATTGCAATACTCGGCATTTCATAGGGTAACATCTTGCGACTGTAACATGATGCTCATACATTTTTGGAATACCGCATAATATATTTTAAATAATATTCAATCTTAATACGAGGTATTTCATAAAGTACTATATATCATTTATTAAGCCATATTGGTGTAAGGCTGTGCATACCTCTAAATAAAATAGTTTGTCCTCTTGGGGCAAATTATTTGTAATAAGTTTTTGTTGGTTCTGAAAAGAACCGTTTTTATAGTTTTTTGTTGGTTCTGAAAAGAACCGTTTTTTTTTCTGACGAGGGCAGATACCCTATTGCGAGTCAGAATCGCTCTCCGAATCGGCATCCGACCCGGACTCAGCATCCGAGTCGGTGTTCGACTCAGTGTCGGTGCCACACCACACGTCATGCACGTCCAATATCAGGACGCGCGAGTCGCATGGACCGGGTGGCGTTGATGGTCGCCTTGGTCTTCGGAGACCATGGGTGGTATCGCACACCCCATCCAAGTCGGTCATTTGACCCCAGCTCGTATCTACTCCGGACGTCGAATCGCATTCGGCTACTTCGATTATATCGGCCATGTTAGTTACTCAACGAGTTGAAGTAAACTGAATTTCCTAGCGCTGATCTCCGAATATATAGTGATCGAAAAGATTGGAAGCGGAGGGGAGACACTCACAACATCATGCGCTCACGCATCTATGGAAAGCGAGTCAATAGCTGCGTATAACATTAAGACTTATCTAAAGGCACTGCCTTTACTATGAATTTTTTTGATGGCCCTGAAAAGGGCCGTTGTCTGACCAAGGTAGGTGGTCTTTACGAGTCAGAATCGTCAAAAACCACCAAGCCGATGTCGGGATCGGCATCGGCATCCCAATCGGAGATGTCGTCGTCGTCGATCGGAGGGTCGATGTCGTCATCCCACCAGTCCGAGGAGTCGCCACTCTCCGACTCACTGTTCGGATCGGTGTCTACTTCGTAGACACCGGGCGGCTGCAGTGTGAACCCCGATGTGGAGTCGCATGGACCATTCAACTCGGTGTCCCACCCGGCTGACAATAGGTCAACAATATCAACCATATCTGTAGAGTCGCACTCAGCGATTTCTGCCATGTCTGTCTGGTGTGGTGAGCTGAACCAGACTGAATGATAATGCTCTGTAGCTGGGTATATACATCAATCGAAAGGAGTGGGGAGGAGTGGGAGTGTTGTGAGGAGTGGGAGTGTTGCGCGCATCGCAGGGCCCAAAGGGCCCAAAATTTTTACCTCAACACCCTATCAAAAAAAAAAAAATAAAAATACAAAATATACCCCCTAAAAAATTTTTTCCCCAACACCCTACCAAAAAAAAAATAAAAATACAAAATATACCCCAAAAAAATCAAAATAAAAAAAATACCTAAAATTTTTTTTTTCCCAACACCCTAGCAAAAAAAAAATCAAAAAATTATAGGGGTGGGGGTAATTTTTTTTTTTTTATTTTCTTTTTTGTTTTTATAATCCCTATCCCTATGATCCCTATCCCTATCGCATTTCAAATAAACCCGGCACAGATGTTTTTCGCCTAATTTTTTTATCTTGACCCCTAGACCCCTTTTACCCAATGGAAAAAAAAATAAAAGACCAAAGTTTAACCCGCCCCATACCCCCCACCCAACCCATCCCCCCTCGCCCTCCCCATAGGCCCCCCCCCTCATGGAAAAAATTCTATCTCTTACCGTTACGGAGATATGCAATTGTTGGCGGCTGTTTTAGGGAGGGGGTGGGGGTAACTAAATTTTTTTTATTCCTTTTTTGATTCTCTGTACATACATATAATATGATCCCTATCGCATTTCAAATAAAGCCGACACAGATGTTTTTTTATGGAGAGTGGGGGTAATTTTACACTTTTTGTCAAATTTCTCGATTACGGTCGATTTTATGGGAATTATGTATAGAACAAAAATTATAGAGAATTACATTACAAACAACTTTTATTTGAAGAATTTTTTTCTTTTAAAAAAATGAAAAATGAGAAATGATATACATGGATTGGTATAAATATTTATTCAAAGTAAATTTTCACATACATATATTTATTAAAATTTACATCTCTTCAAATACCATTATTTACGTTTTTTTTTCTTTCTTCTTCTCATCAGATGCCCCGTTTACCATCACTTGACTGATTTGTTGCGCCTCTGGTTGGAACTTCCCCCAATTTGAATTCAACCACTCAAGCTCCTTATCAGCTTGCTCCCTGGTAATTATGGCCGATATGTTGATGGACATTTTTGCTGATTTTCTGAGCGGACTGGCTGGAGTGGAATGAATATCTAACTGTGGGCATCCGCTATTTATAGCCGTTGGAATGAGTAGGGAGTGGAGGGGAGAGATAGTTTGATATTGGTAAAAAAAAAGTCACAATAATTTGTTACATATATATTTCATATACATTAATTTTCTATTTACATTTCATCTAATAATAGTCTTAACAGTAACTCTAATCTATTTTCATCACTAACATTATTTACAATATTGGCTACATTATATTTGAATTCGGCTACAGTTTTTCGAGGTCCATTACGATATTCCTGAATATCTCTGTGTCCCCACGGTAGAGTTTTCACGGTGTTTGGTATTATAAACCTTTTGTCATCGTTGTAAGATAATGCGACTTTGTTTTTCATTTCAGTATATATATCATGTAACTTACTCCTGAATGTATTCATTTTTCTAAATATCTTACCCCCGCCTTCTACAATCTTTTGATAATCCGACATGTTTAAGCTGCTTTGTATTACGCATTTTTTTACTCCCTTAGCGGCTTTGGTCTCTTTTTCGTCTGATCTAATATAGTAGGCCTTGGCGCCTGTCCCTAAAAATGTGCTGATGGCCTGATTTGGATACTCATCTTTGAAATTCCCCAATATTGGTTTACTTACGGGTAGGTTAAATTTATTATCCGTTTTATAATTAGATGTGTCGAAATGTTCTATATTTCTCCCCATAAATTCATAAAAATTAATTTTATCAACTTTAAGTACAAAACTATCGGTATCTGTGTAAAGTAATGAAATTTGATCACCTAATTGCTGTTTTAATATTCCATAATAAAAATCATACATCCTTACTTTTGACAATTCCAACACTGTGAAACCGATGTACAATGGTTTGTTATAGCATATTTTGGTTCTACCCATATGTATAGCCACAAAGTGTTCTGAAAATATAGAACAAGACTTAAAATTCGGTCGAGCAATTAAATTGTTTGCGCCTGGGGAATTTCTCTTACTAACCCAGTGAGTTTTAAGGTAAATATCTCGTCTGTCATCCACGTTTTCCATAGTTTTCCCGTACACACTATTGACCATGCGCTTAAAGTGATTTCTCTCAGATGTGTGCTTGGCATTGTTTCTCATATTAGTATTGAGATCTATGTATTTTTTCAGCCAACGTGACTGCTTAAACTTGAGGGCGCGATGAATTTCAGTTACAATTAGTCCATTATTTATGGCCTGCTTAAAGTTTCTATAGTGTAGTATGTATTTGTCTTTGTGGTTTAAATTCGGCACCAGTTTGGGGATTTCTGTTTTGGAATTAGGTGGAATTATATTCTCCACTAAAAATGGTAAATCGGCGTGTTTATCATGAAGGTGTTGTGGATATGTTACATCAACTTCTAATACATAGCCATAATCCCCGAGATCATCAACTGACATTACATCGAGTTGATTAATTTCCTCCGTCGATAACCATGCAAATTCTCCTGTGGGTAGTGGCTGACTCATACTATACCCATAGAGATTTGTGGCATCAATATAATGTATAGAGGACTTTGGCTCGAAGGGATTATATTCCGATAAATACTGATTATTGGCAATATGTTTTCTTTCCACACATTGACTGATACCGCCACGTATACTATTTTTGAAGAAATTAATCATATCAATATCTGTCAGCAACTCTAACTCCACCTTGGTGAAGCGCAACATCGCATCCCATGACAAACCTGGAGATGTATAATATTGCGCTGGATCGAGTTTATATGCTTTAAGCGATACATCTCTAAAATTTTCAAATATATCGCATAACATTAGAACATCTGATTTTAAATATAAATCAGAATACGATCCCAAGGTTTGGCAATTAAATACATCCCACACTTTCTGGGCCCTCGCGTAATCCTCGTCGGATATGTGACAATCATTTAACTTATCATAAAACTCATCTTTTGAGGGTAAATTTGGGTGATCTAATTTCAATATATTATCCATGAAATTATATGGAAACACCCCTTTCTGTCTCATCAAATCAAATTTTTCTTTTTCTGCAAAACATTTCCTTGTTTCAGCAAAAAATTCTGATGGCAAGTTTTCCGACAGCCCAACCAAGGAATCCGCTAAAAATCTGTAACTATCCAAAAATCTGAGTTTTATGTAATTTTTTCTCAAAATACCGTCTCTATCTACATAGCTATGGGTGTACAATGGTTTTGTGAACGAAATATATTTTTCTTTATTTTGGGCAATAACTTCGGCTCTCTCACCTTCCCCATACAATTCTTTAATAAATAAATGGCTGTCATACCCACTCAAATTATGGAAAAATATTGGGACAAATTGCGGGATTTTATAATTTAAATTACAATTGCTATGCGCGGCGCCGCGTGTTTTCTTACCGGTAAGATGGCAATGATCTCTTACTTTAACTTCGCCTTCTTGAAAGGTCTCATCGCAAATAGAGCATATAGTCGATGTGTTAAAATCATCTATTTCATCTTTAGACAGTCGCTGCATTGGAACAATGTCTTTTAAATGAGTATTATAAATAGTTAATACATCATCCTCTAAGCGTTTTACGAAATCGCTCGCGGCATTATCGCCGGTAAAAGTTACAAATTTCGTCAATGAATCATCAAATGAACATTTAATCAGATATGCAAAAGCATATGGCTCATGTTGGTATGTAGGGATGGTGAATTTTTTTTCCGGATCTGGTTCGCAATGATCTATAGGTTTTAGGATCGATTCAAAATCGGCATAAATTACAAATGGGACTCTTAGTTGCTTACCATAATTTTGAAACTTCAGTATATTTTCGGGGACATAATTACCGCGTTTGTCTTTTTTAAGCTCCACTGATGGTGTACTGGTATATATATGATTACAATCGCACAATTGATGACGTAATAGGACGCTTTCAGATGGAAAATAAAGTAAACACCCGTCACAAAAAAATTTTTTATGACCATTTTTAGTTATTTGACTCGAAACTAATCTGGATATACTTTTAATCCAACAATAGTGACTATTACCGGAATCTTCTGTTATTAGCAGTAAATTTATATGATGCCCTAACCTTCTACGGGAATATCGTAATGGGCCTACTATTTCAAATTTAGCCTTACCATTTTCATAACTATGTTCCAAGCCATAAACATTAACACTTATATCATTGAGGTCTTCAAATTTTGAAATGTCTTTAAGCTTCATGGGAAATTCAATGCCATCAACATTCAGCACGGTCTCGAAGTGTGGATACGATGACATTAGGCTAACATGATCTCTGGCTGGATATAGAGCTGATGTGATGGCCCAAGCAAAGCAGTACGCATCATTATTCTGCACATTCACTACACCCTTCTTGGTTTCAATAAACTTAGGCAGCTTTATGTATGAGCAGCCTCCTAACGGAGAGTACTTATTTATATTAACTTCTAGAAATAGTACTTCCTGTAATGACCAACCTGAAACAATGAATAATTTATTAGTTACCGATATATTATATATTATATAACTACTATACCTGAATCTTTATGTTGGAAGTCTACGGTTTGAGATACCAAGGCGTCCTTAAAGTTTGCATATACCACATCCAAATCCGTCGGCAAATCTAGTATTCGATTTATGCTATTAAAAGATTTGATTTCAGAATTATCTTGGCTCTGCAATACATATGTAGCGAAGACCTCTACATTAACTTTAATGGCATTATGGGCCCTCAGAACAACTTTCAACAATTCCAATACCCTCACTTTTATAGCCTCAAAAAATGTTATATAGTCTATATGTTTTTCATCACTTTTGACTCTATAACTTGCGATTCTGCACTTAAATGCACTCTTAATTAAATATATACCATCGACATGAATTGTGCATGCCTTTTCTTTATGACTAAGACTCCTCATATGTGATGTCATCTGATTGGTTGCGATGTCTACATTACATGATTCACATCTACTTTTATGAACTTGAGGGTCTACGGTACGATGTGAAACTCGCATTACACGAGCTTGTTTTACCGGTAAAACATCCGGGCTTGAATTGGCGGTTCTTTTCGTACCGCTGGATGATTCACCATTGCGGTTAGATATCAGATTACAACTTTTATTTTGATGTCGTCGTAAATTATCTGCTCTTGTAAATGTTAAACCGCAATTACACTTATACATATCTACTATTTTTATGATTATTTCGATATTAGATAATGAAACTTCCAACGCACTTATAGCTCGCGACTGATCTCATTCGTATAGATGTGATATTATATACCTCTCAATAAATCCCCACCTCCACTATCCTCCCCTCCCCTATTCATAATATACGGGAACAGCTCCAATTCTTGTTACTTCGGTATAGAGTAACGTAAATTCTAAATACATAGTAATCACTAGGAGGTAATGAGATGTACTTACTATGCTCATTACACTACTCAATTACGTTCATTAAAGTATATAATTTACAGAATAATTGGGAGGCACTTGCTAATTGCGCGAAGGGTGGGATACTACCCCTTCCAACAATATTTACATCGCGCGTGTCTGCCGAAGACCGGTGATTCACTTTAGCTATGGCGGTTGAGAGTCAAGGGTGTGCATGGCGCCGACTTATTTCCCCTATGCTACAACAGTAAACAAGAGAAGTACTTAGACTTATTATACTACGTGATATACACAGTAAATACTGTCTGAGAGGTATGCATATGGTGTAATGAGAGGTACTTACTATGCTCATTACACTATGCAATTACACTCAGTACAGAATAATTGGTTGGTCCTTACATCACTATGTGTACTGAGAGGTACTTACTATACTCATTACACTATGCAATTACACTCATTACACTATGCAATAACATGGTGTACAGAGTAATTCAGAGGTACTTTGCTAATTGCGCGAAGGGTGGGGGGTACTTGCTAATTGCGCGAAGGGTGGGGGGGTACTTGCTAATTGCTCGAAGGGTGGGGGGTACTTGCTCGAAGGGTGGGGGGTACTTGCTCGAAGGGTGGGGGGTGGGTACTTAGGGTAATTACTAATTACACCAATTGCCTCTGACCTTGCCTCTGACCTTGGTCCAGAACTGGCTAATCCCATCTACTAATAGCATCCTAAGCTTGATTCTAGATGAATTTTTGTTCTCAAAGCGAGCAATAATTATAAGTGCAGATAATGTAAATGTAAGAGACTTGGATGCGAGAATATGTTCACAAAGAGGGGTGCTATCAACTATACTGTGGAAGATGGTACTCAACACCCTCATCAGTCACCTTAATAATGATAGTAACTACACAATAGCGAAAGAATGCAAGTAGCTCTTAAAATTATAGAAGTAGTGTAAGAACCATTCACTGTCTATCAGTCCAAAAAAGGGTGAAATGGTTTTTTTTGCAAGGAATCGGATGAAAATGGAATTAAAACCTCCAGCGCCCCTAAACACAAAAGTAAACTTTGAAAAAGAAGTGAAATACCTAAATCTCACCTCTGATAGTAAGTGAATGGAAATCACACCTAAAAAACAGAGTAAAGAAGTATATATTGCATGTGAACAGTGCCGTTGAACCGTGGGGCGCACCTGAGGTCTTTCATCCAGAGTAGTCGTATAGCCTTACTCGGCCATCATAAGACCTGTATTAACAAAATGCTGCAGTTTTTTATGTACCGAAAACCCAAAAACTAGAACAAATTCAAAGAATAGCATGTCTGAACATAACAGGAGCTAAGAAAACCACACCGACCAAAGCCATGGAAGTAATTTTCAGTTTTGCTTCCTTGATATTTACATCAAGAAGGTTTGTTGCTCTGATTACAGTGACACGCTTCTGCACGGTTGGACTAGAAGCTAATGTACGATCTGAAAATCCACATTTTTTGTAGCAGTGTCTCGAGTCATAGGGAAAAAAGTATGCCATTGCGTTTAACTAAACGAATATACAGGGTGTTCCATTAGTGCGTCATTGTTCAATAATTCAATTTTTCGATTTTCTTTTATTGAATAAACGAGAAGTTAATATTGTTTAACGCCGCACTGCTGTGCGGTCGGAGTGAGGGGTGTTAGGTGTTTTTCTTTACGGTTACGGAATTTCTTGATTTGGTCGCAGCGCTCAAAGCCCGCGATAAAAGCTATGTAATAGCTTAAAATTTCTTGAAAAATTTGATTATTTATTAGAATTCTATACAATACACAATTTTAGAAACATTGTTTACCTAATATGGACCTCTCAGTATATTTGCATTGGATTATGCTACACCCTATATAGTTGATAAATTTTTAATATTCAGAGCATTAAACCCGTTATTTATAATCAATTACAATTAATTAATTTCAAAGATAAGTAATCACCAAAATTAACATAATCGACGTACCTATGCCTACTCGTCCAATCGAAAATTGCAACTAACGACCCATACTTTTGAACACATCGGTAAAGTAATTCGGTATAGGTATTTTCAGTACGTAATGATAACCCATATGAACTCAATTACAGTGATAACAACTGATGGTCGGTACATTGATTACTATTATTGTATTATTGATAGTAGAAATATTAATAAATAATTATTATATTAGAACTACTCTATAATGTGTTAATTAAATGGTTTCTGGTTCTAGTTAAAACAGGAATACGTTCATATTATATACACTCTTCTTTATTAGGGAAAATGTATTATCAAATAAATTTCCCAGAAACAAGGTCGATCGAATAATTTTGGGAAATTACTGTTGGATTTAATTATAATATTAACATTGAATTATAATTATTAACAATTAAACTAGTTTACTGGTGCATGTAGGTTTATAGCGCACATACCATTGGTGTACTATCATCAACAACAAAGGGTAACGATCAGATAAAATTCTGAATTCTAAACAGGCTTCTAATTTTTTCGTAGCTTTTTCTTCGTTGGGACTAACAGTAGAGAAATTAAAAAAAAATCTCTGGGCGAAAACCATGAGAGTAATCGAGTCTTATCAAGAGTACCTTTTTTAAAGTAAATGAGTTGCGCAATCTAAATTTCATACTCAAACTCCTTTTCTTCCATTGGCGTAGAATTTTTAAAGGTGCAATTATTTAAAAAATCAAGTTCTACGCCTATGTATTATTATCATCGGACAAAATTTTAATATCATTTTTGCCACATAAAACTCTACCAATATACAAAATTTCAGCCAAATCGCATATGCCGTTTTAAATTTATATGGGAAAAACGATTTAAAAATTGTAACTTCAAGGCCCTCTGGAGCCCAAACGAAGCAACTTTGTACTAAGGTAATTTTACTTAAATCGACTTATTTTGGTCTAAGGAATATGTGGTATGTTTTTGTAAAGACCTTTTACAGACACCCTGTATATCTACAAGTACTGTATGCTTAGTTTCTGCATAAGCGAAAAGAGATCAAACTAAACAATGACCAGAATGGTCCATATTTAACAAGATTAATTATAGATTTGGGATGCCAAATTAATAATATAAAAATTAAACAACAAAATAATTTAGAATTTAATATTTATAGCATTTACTTAAATACAGTTCTAAGGAACAGTTTATCACCGAGGTCCCATGGTGTAATGGTTAGCACTCTGGACTCTGAATCCAGCGATCCGAGTTCAAATCTCGGTGGGACCTGTTAACTTTTTTTTATTTTTTTAAAGCAGTATAAAATTTTTGAAAATATGTAATAAATGTGTTTTTAGTATTTTATAACTTTTGAAGATGTTTGAGGAAAAAGAAATCAGGAGCTAGTGATAAATAAGAAAAATATAAAACCCAATCTTAAAAGTAAGTACCTATATCATTATAATAATTTTTAAATGAAATCCACATTTTTTGTAGCAGTGTCTCGAGTCATAGGGAAAAAAGGATGCCATTGCGTTTAACTAAACGAATATACAGGGTGTTCCATTAGTGCGTAATTGTTCAATAATTCAATTTGTGTTATTAGCACGCAAATAAGTTTCAAATAAAAGTTATATGCATTTAAAAAATACGTATTTTAAAATTGGTTTTGGATATACAGGGTGTTGCGTTTTGTGTGGCAAATCAAAATGTACATTTTTTAAAAATAACAAACACCTTGTCTTTTATTTCATTTTTATAATGGATTGGTAATGCTGTATCCAAACCAAGATTTTTTTTTTAAATATAGAAGCAATTAATTTTTTTATGAAATTAGAGAATGATGTACACCCCAAATTAAATTATTATAATTTAAGTAGATTTACAATGGTTTCAAAATTGTTTGAAATACGGACCTTTAAGATACTAAGCTAACGAATAGTGGTGATAGAACTGGTTTGTTTTATTTTAAGCTCAATTTACTCAATTTTTTCAAATGCAACACCCTGTAAATTATTTTAGCATGAAATTTCTTATAAATTTACCTATTCAACCATACCAACATGTTAGCCAATAACACACCATCAGTGGGTAATTGATCGATAGCTCTTTTATTATTGTAAATACGAAAAAAAAAAGTAATATGAAAGTTGTATGACCATGTTTAATAAATATTCCTAAATATACAGGATTGTCCATAAACGAGGGGCTGACCAATCGTACTCATTTTTAAAGCAAGGTAGTAAACATATTTGATTGTTTTCACATCGTCAAACAATTTTAATAATTATTAAGCAAATTTTTCAAAAAAATTAACTTAGGTCCTTTCAGAAATATACATTTTTTTCTGACAAATATACTCATTTTTGTTCCTTTTTAAAAAAAGAAACGAAAATAAAATCGTTTATTGGACATGACTTGTATTTTCAATAGGCCTACAAAAATATATAGCCCAGTTCAACATAACATTATTACAACCAAAAAAGTGAAAAATAAAATAATATTCTAACTAAAATAAGAACAATATTGACAAAATATGACGATCTTTTATTCTATTTGGAGTTCTTCGCCTTAAGTTTCCAGATGTTCTATTTTTGATTCTAAAAAATGGTGAAATGAAATGTCCCCAAATAGGGAAAAAGTTTTCTATATTCTCATAGCGTTTCATGTCTGTAAGGGCTAAACAGAGTCTCACTTTGGCGTGGTTCTTGTTTTGCCAGGGGCAGTTGTCACAAAAATTTACAAATTCTTCAAATTGGATAGTATATTGTTTCTGAGATAATCAAGCCACATGCTAAATAATTCGTTGGAGCCTTTGTTTGTTTAAATGTAAAAAAATGAATTCTGCGTTTTAAAATTATGTATGCAGAACACATTAATCGTTAGTTGAGTTTTATAAAAGACTTCTTGGACAGGAATATGTGTTAAAAAAACGTTTTGCATATAGTCAAATACTAGCCCAACCAAGTCATCCCTATCGTGACATCCTTTAGTGGTATCCTTTAAAGTATTATACAACTTGCTGGCCCTTTTTTTTATGCAACAGCAACTTTCTTTACAGCAACTCCTAGAGAAGGAGTTTTTATATTTAAATTTAACTCTTTGCATTTTACGCATGTATCTATTTGGGGATGGCCAAATAATAGCTGTATTTATTCTTTGTCTCAGGTTACTTTTTTATAAACATTTCGTATATAATCTTCACATTAGGTATACTGTCTAGATACTGAATAATGGATTTCTTTTACAAGATAGCATTCAATATACTGATGAATTAATATATTAAGAGTCACATTGCTTTTAATAAATGATTTTATTCTCTCTATTCTTTTTCTGGATACAGCATGCAAACTCAAAAAATCTTCTCTTAACTTGTTTTAAATTGCATCTTTCATTTTATTGCCTTTTTCGTTCAACTACATTCGTCTGACGAATTAGTCCTTGAAGATATTGTAATGAAGTCATTTTTCATTACTATTTTTTTTTATTCAATTGCCGAATTAGTATTCTTATTAATAATTTCAAATCTAACTTTCATTAGAATCCGGCATGTCAATTTAATAAAATTAATTATTCATTACTATTATAATTTATAAATCAACTTTTTGGCTTCACCCTGTATCTATTATTTTGAAATATATAATAATCCGAAAATTCATAGTACTTTCACAATATAGCAATGGTTTTCAAAAGTCATTTTAAACCAGGGTTTTGAATTTATATTATAGAAAATTGTAGATTTGGGAATTTATTATTTTTAATATTTTTACACGATAACGAACGCCGCCAGCAAGCACCGTCCCCTTCTCGAGTACCTTTTCCCACTTAAGTTGATCATGCGTGGAACATTGGTAAATATTTTTGACCCGAGTACGAGACCATGGCGAGAGAAATTTTTAATTCCATTCCGAGCGATCGAAAGAGTCAGTCGACAAAAATAGCAGCACCGCGCGCTAAAACCATATTTACCGCAGTTAGTACAAAAAACCCGTTTTTATTTTTTGCCGTAGTATCGAGTTTAGATAGGAATTAAAACCGAATTAAATTAGTATATTTAAACACCGTTTGAGATCACATTTTAACACGTAAATAATTTTGTAAAAATTCCGAAATTTAATAATTAAATTAACAGTCGAAGAATAGTTTCTTGTTTTGATATTGACCGTGTTTATTTTTTTTATTATCGTCTTCGAACGGTGAGGACTGCTTCCGTTATAAATTGACTTTGTAAATAGAATTATTAAATAAGTAAATTGGGAAAAGATAGGAATTAGAGTGTTCATTTTTTTTAAATTTAGATAGACTTTTAAAAGAATAGATTTGTTAAATTCCTATTTGTGGGAAATAAGGGAATTAAATATTTTTTTTGTTGGTTTAGTTTGACTGTTCGCGATATTTTTTTTTACTAAAAGGGAGGGTATCATTTCCTGTTTTGAATATAAAATTTCCGTTCCTTTATTTTTCCGTCCTGGCTACTTCCAATTAACTCACTGAGGGCTTAAAGTTCCGTGTGTTAATTTTCCTTCCTGTCTATTCCCAAATAACTCACTGAGGGCTTAAAGTTCCGTGTGTTATTTTCGTTCCTAGCTTTCCGCAATTAACTCACTGAGGGCTTAAAGTTCCGTGTGTTAATTTTCCTTCCTGTCTATTCCCAAATAACTCACTGAGGGCTTAAAGTTCCGTGTGTTATTTTCGTTCCTAGCTTTCCGCAATTAACTCACTGAGGGCTTAAAGTTCCGTGTGTTAATTTTCCTTCCTGTCTATTCCCAAATAACTCACTGAGGGCTTAAAGTTCCGTGGGTTATTTTTCTTCCTAGATATCCTTGTCCGACTTGGGGTTATAATAATAAATAACAATAAGAGGTAGTGTGGGTTTGATTCACCGTAGCTTGCTCATTGTATTCAGGGGTTTTAAAAACGAAACAAACATTTAGAAAGATTTCGAGTGGTCCTCACGAGTTACAGAAGTGTCGAAGTTTAATTTTTTTATTCATACTAGCCTTGATTTAAATTTTGATTTACTACCGTAAATTTTGGAATTTTTAAAACTAATATCCTTGATTAAAATTTTGATTTGCTTTGCGATTTAAACAATTACCGTAAATTTAAATTGTTGAATCCGTATTATCCATGATTTACAATTAGATTATTTTTTTCTCGATTTGAGAGTAATTGCCGTAAATTTAGAATTCATATTATCCGAGATTTAAATTTTGACCTTAGTCTGAGATTTCCGAATACAATTTTTTTTTGTATACGCGACCCCTTTACCGTATCCAATTTAAGCAATCTGATTGAGAATACCTGCCAACTATATCAGCCGTTCGTTACCGTTTTGCCATTGCTTCATTTTTTTTGTTCAGGGTTTCATTACCGAGGGTGGGCGTTGAAATATTTTATTTTCTTTTTTTAGTGTATATAGTTAAAATCAATATATGTGTCAAAATTACCGTGACTATTACTGAGTTTACTGATCACTAATTTACTTCCCCCTTATTTTTCAGCAGTGAAAAATTCTTTGCAACCACAAGTAGTGATTAAAGCCCATTATTTGTGGCTACTAATTATTTGAGTCTAAGTAACCTTTGACCCCTGGAATTTTTCATCTCCATCTGTGCTGCCCGAGTACTTTCGACGCTGTTTCGAGAGTTTGTGGAGTAAACCATCACCAAAAATCTGGCGCTCGAGAACCGTCCGTAACCAGCGTCATTCGTAAGGAACCGTTTTCTCTGAGGCGAGAAAACCCCTTACAAATTTGGCGCCCGCGCAGGGACCTGGTTACTTTCCGATAGGTAAACTGGTACTGCCCCCACCCTCCCGTATCAGAATCTTTTTCTGTCTTAACTTTATTTTTCTTTATTTTTTTTTCTCTTCCCCTTTTTATCCCTGTACGCATTGTACGTTGTCTAGTCCGCTCCACGCTAAACCAGAACTATTTTTTTTTCTTTCAAATTCCATTTTCCGTTCACCAAACCGAAACTCTCTTAGTAACTCAGTAATAAGCCAGTTAACCATAGCTAACCGTATTCGTTTAATAGGGTAGATTTTGAAAAATTAGTTACGATTCAAAATCCGAATTTCAACGCCTCCCGGTTCTAAAATTTTTTTTGGAGGGTTTCTTCCTCCACCTCGCATAATTTTTGTTTTCTTCGTGATTTTGCCTCTTTCTGTAAAGAAACCCGCTCGCGTTCGTTTCCTTTGGAAAGTTAATGTCCGTTACAACCGCTGAAAATACCAGGGCAATAGATACGGAGGGAAACGACTTACAAACAAAATTAAGTATTTCTACTTCCGAAGATCCGGAGGTCGAATCGAAAGAATCAAAAGAGGTTCAATCAACAACAGCAACCCCCGTATCTTGGGTGTATTTGCTAAAGAACCCGGAGATCACCAGTGAATTAGAAAAGCATCAGCTCCTCGTCAGTGGCACTGTACAGGAGAAACGAAAACGTTTGGTTTCCTTCCTGCGAGGTACCGAAAAAATTTCTGACACGATTAGTGAAAAGTCTCAACAAACAATGCCAGACCCGCCCGAGCCAATTCGAACTCAGGATTGGAAAGTCACATTTGGCAACCATGAAGATCCAGTAGCTTTTCTAGAAAGACTAGATGAGATCTGCACCGCTAAAGCAATAGACAAGGATCGATTATTACCCTATTTACCCGAACTACTTACCGGGGATCCTGCATTATGGTTTAGAAACAACCGATCCTCTTGGAACACCTTTGAGGACTTCGAAACAGATTTCAGAATATTCTTTTTCTCCGTTAATTACCAGATAGACTTAGAGGTGGAAATAAGTAGAAGGTTACAAAGAAGAAACGAAACTGTAACCAGTTATATAACCGAGTTGCAAACATTGATGAGACGACATGGAAAGTTGAGTAATGAACAACAGCTAACCTGGCTATACCGAAATTTGCTTCCAGAATACAGACAGCAAATCCGAAAGACGGATTACTCCAATTTTACCACATTTTGTCAAGTGGTCCGGGAGTTCGAGCTGCTTAGAAAGGAGTTACAGAGCATACCATCGACGAGTTTTGTTCCGAGGAGTACCGCTTCCCGTTATTCTCAGCAATCCGAACCGTTCAGACACCCAGCACCCGAACCTACCCGACTTAAAACCTCTGAACCTTCACATTATTTCCGCTCCAATCCCTCACACTATTATCAAGCTAATCCGCCGCCAGTTGATTCAAAATCCGTTTCCTTTTCCCCTTCCGTACCCGCCGTCCGTAATCAGCCGCAAAGATTTGAACCACAACCATCCACCTCACGTGGAGAAGTGTTGTGTTGGAGATGTGGAGAGAAGGGACATCTGCGAATACACTGCCAAAATGAAGTAAAAATATTCTGTTCCCGCTGCCTAAAGGAAGGCGTATTGTCAAAAGACTGTCCGTGTAGCCAGTCGGGAAATGGGACAGGAGCTGTTCGGAAGGGAGGTCCAAACAGTTCCAACCGACACTAGCCTCTCAAGAGACCGTCATTATACCCGATCACGACTCGCGACCACACTTATGTTTGGAAATAGAAGGTGAAAAGTTTTTGGCATTATTAGATACCGGAGCTTCCAAATTCTACATAGGTAATCGACTAGCGGAACATCTTTCCCAGAAAAAGCAACTCATAAAAGTAGCACCGACGTCTGCGAGGTTAGCTAATGGAAACATTATCCGCATTCAAGACACCTATCAAGTAAAGATGAAGTTCGGCAACCAGAAAACTGCCGAAGAAATGGTTTACTTTCCAAATTTAAGTGCCGAATTAGTACTAGGAATAGATATCCTAGAGAAGTATAATTTTAGACTGGAATTGGGAACAGGAAAAATTGCAATAGGTGAGACGCCGATGCCACCTGTAGAAAGAGCCGTTACCTGCTTTCCAATTGGAATAGTTGAACAACCATCCGTTAAATCAATACCGCCCGTTGAACCAATACCACTCGTCGTAAAGCCTATAGAAGTTAGAGCTACAGTCCTTGCTAAAAATGGACCTCAGGATTTACCAAATGCTTCGGAAAAGTCTAAAGTCCAAAGCAAAAAGGACAAAGTGTCCAGTTCAAGGAGTTCCCCTACCCGTTCTGTTTCGAGCTGTCTCACAGCCCCAAAGACAAGATGTAAGCCACTAGACTTCAACTCAGGGTTGTGCAACATAGTGAAAAATGAAACAGCCGTCTCCAAACTCAGTGAAAGCTGTGATAAGGAAGACAATGAAGAGGAAACCAATAGCATAGGCTGTTCTTTACAGACTATCACGCCGATTACCGAGAGATCACTGACTCCAGAACAATCACACAGGTTAGATGAATTTTTGGCTACCGAACTACCAGTTTTTCATGATATACAAGGGCCAACTGATTTAGTACAGCACGAAATCCGTTTAATTAAGCAAGAACCGATCAAACAAAGATACCGACCACAAAATCCGAAAATGCAAGAGGTCATTAACGAGGAAGTGGACAAAATGTTGGACGAAGGGGTAATAGAGCCCTCAAAAAGTCCTTGGAGTTCTCCTGTGGTGATTGTAAGAAAGAAAGATGGTAAACACCGATTCTGCATTGATTTTCGGAAAGTAAATGAAGTCACTATGAAAGATGCATATCCACTACCGTATATGAATGCCATTTTGGATAAGCTGAGATCTGCTAAGTTTATTACTAGCTTAGACTTAAAAAGTGGATATTGGCAAGTTCCACTTTCCTCCCGCAGCAAACCGATAACCGCATTCACCGTACCCGGACGAGGACTTTTCCAGTTCCGAGTTATGCCCTTTGGTCTTCATTCCGCTCCCGCCACTTTCCAACGTTTAATCGATCAGATTATTGGCCCCGACATGGATCCACATGCCTTCGCTTACTTAGATGACATCATTATTCTAGGAGAGACTTTTGAATCTCATCTAGCAAATTTGAAAGAAGTTTTCCGACGCCTGAGAGAGGCTAAACTCCAAATCAACTTCGAAAAATGTCATTTCTGTCTACCGAGTATGAAATATTTAGGCCATATAGTCACCGGAGATGGAATTAGTACCGATCCAGAAAAAATTGAGTCTATTGTGAAATTTGAAGCACCGAAAAATATCCGCGAACTCAGAAGATTTCTGGGAGTAGCATCCTGGTACCGCAGGTTTGTGCCGTCATTCTCTCAAGTAGTATCTCCACTTACCAAACTACTGAGAAAATCTTATCGTTGGCGATGGTTAGAAGAACAAGATACCGCTTTTCGAAAACTCAAAACCATCTTAACTGAGGCGCCGATACTCAGTTGTCCCGATTTTAATATCCCGTTTACTTTACAAACTGACGCTTCCGATCATGGTCTAGGAGTAGCGCTGACACAGAAGAAGGATGGCATAGATTATGTCATCGCATATGCCAGCAGGACTCTGAATCCAGCCGAAAGAAATTACTCCGTAACCGAAAAAGAATGCCTTGCTATAGTCTGGGGTATTGAGAAGATGCGAGCATACCTGGAGGGGTATCATTTCACCGTACTCACTGACCATCAATCACTTAAATGGTTACATTCCATCGTGAGTCCGTCCGGCCGCTTAGCAAGATGGAGCATATTTTTGCAACAATATGACTTTGAGATTAAATACCGAAAAGGAGCTTTGAACCGTATCGCCGATGCCTTGTCCCGAAATCCGTTACCTAGTACTGACAGTACATTAAGCACACCAGATGTGTGTACCGTAGAGGACGATACCAATTGTAGTTGGTACTCAGCTAAGAAAGCAGAGGTTGAAAGAAACCCCAGTGAATATCCCGATTTTGCGATCCGAGAAAACCGTCTATATCGTCACTTTTGGGACATAAATGACTACAAAGAACCCGAGTTGTCAGATCCGTGGAAGCTTTGTGTACCCAAGTCACAAAGAGACCGAGTTCTAAAGGAAAATCATGATGCTCCAACCGCAGGCCACGCTGGAATTGCAAAAACTATTACCCGCATCGCCAGACAATATTATTGGCCGGGAATGTTCCGGGACATTACCAAATATGTCCGAAGTTGTTTACAATGTCAGAAATACAAACCGTCACAACAACAGACACCGGGGAAGATGAACCCATCACCGAATAGCCAACCATGGGAAGTGGTTAGCACAGATCTTGTTGGACCGCTACCCCAGAGTAAAAGGGGTAATGCATATATCGTCATGTTCATGGACAGATTTACCAAGTGGGTGCAATGTAAGGCTATTCGAACTGCCACCGCAAAGAGCGTAAGCACCGTTTTCTATGACGACATCGTCACAACTTTTGGATGTCCAAAAGAAGTCATAACCGATAATGGCACACAATATACAAGCAAACTCTTTGAATCCGTTCTAAAAGAGTTAGGAATCCGTCATCGATGTACCCCCGCTTACACGCCGCAAGCTAATCCCGTAGAACGAGCAAACCGAACGATAAAAACTATGATAGCACAATTTTGCGAGGATAATCACCAGGATTGGGACTTACATTTATCCGATTTGAAATTTGCAATCAACACGTCCCGTCACGAGTCAATTGGTTTTTCTCCAGCATTCTTAAATTTTGGGAGGGAGTTAGTCATCCCCAAATCCCTACGACAAGAAGTTGAGACCAGTAACCAATCCGCCGAAACCGAAACGCTTGATGAAGAAAGTCCCGAAAATTTTGTCAAGAGACTAGGAAAACTCAAAGAGTGTTTTGACCTAGCCCGTCTCAACTTGTCCCGAGCTTTTACCTCGCAGGCTCATTACTACAATCTGCGTCGACGAGACTGGAGGTGCACTATTGGTGATCTAGTGATGAAGCGCGAACATACGTTGTCATCAGCCGTAGATCACGTGGCCGCCAAATTAGCTCCGAAATACTCCGGTCCGTACACCGTTGTCAAAGTCG
The DNA here is from genome assembly GCA_927349885.1 of Psylliodes chrysocephalus. Classification (NCBI taxonomy): domain Eukaryota; kingdom Metazoa; phylum Arthropoda; class Insecta; order Coleoptera; family Chrysomelidae; genus Psylliodes; species Psylliodes chrysocephalus. The sequence continues at coordinate 29,146,595 of OV651816.1, forward strand.
TATCTCCCGTCGTCTACAACCTCAAAGATGCTTCAGGAAAGAGACTTAATCAGGTTCACATAAAAGACCTGAAACCGGCCGTCGAGTCAGATTAGACACGAACCTCACCCACCGTCACCGCCCCTGTACCGTCTGGAAGGTACCGATCAATTGGAGTACAGGTAGACCTACGTCCACGACGCCGTAATATCGGCCTTCAATGTTTCCGACAACGGTAGTTGCGAGTTTGACGATATGGTATGTTATGGAAATGGTATGGTTTTGACTCAGGAACCGAAGAAAGAAGATTGGGAAGATTATATTTTTTTTGAAGTTGTAAATTTTAGTAGTTTTTGTAACAGTTAGGTAGGCGGATAAAAGGAAAAATAAAGGCAAACGATGTTCACCTTTATTTTTCTTTCCGAAGTGAGGGGGGGATGTAATGAAGTCATTTTTCATTACTATTTTTTTTTATTCAATTGCCGAATTAGTATTCTTATTAATAATTTCAAATCTAACTTTCATTAGAATCCGGCATGTCAATTTAATAAAATTAATTATTCATTACTATTATAATTTATAAATCAACTTTTTGGCTTCACCCTGTATCTATTATTTTGAAATATATAATAATCCGAAAATTCATAGTACTTTCACAATATAGCAATGGTTTTCAAAAGTCATTTTAAACCAGGGTTTTGAATTTATATTATAGAAAATTGTAGATTTGGGAATTTATTATTTTTAATATTTTTACACGATAACGAACGCCGGCAGCAAGCACCGTCCCCTTCTCGAGTACCTTTTCCCACTTAAGTTGATCATGCGTGGAACATTGGTAAATATTTTTGACCCGAGTACGAGACCATGGCGAGAGAAATTTTTAATTCCATTCCGAGCGATCGAAAGAGTCAGTCGACAAAAATAGCAGCACCGCGCGCTAAAACCATATTTACCGCAGTTAGTACAAAAAACCCGTTTTTATTTTTTGCCGTAGTATCGAGTTTAGATAGGAATTAAAACCGAATTAAATTAGTATATTTAAACACCGTTTGAGATCACATTTTAACACGTAAATAATTTTGTAAAAATTCCGAAATTTAATAATTAAATTAACAGTCGAAGAATAGTTTCTTGTTTTGATATTGACCGTGTTTATTTTTTTTATTATCGTCTTCGAACGGTGAGGACTGCTTCCGTTATAAATTGACTTTGTAAATAGAATTATTAAATAAGTAAATTGGGAAAAGATAGGAATTAGAGTGTTCATTTTTTTTAAATTTAGATAGACTTTTAAAAGAATAGATTTGTTAAATTCCTATTTGTGGGAAATAAGGGAATTAAATATTTTTTTGTTGGTTTAGTTTGACTGTTCGCGATATTTTTTTTTACTAAAAGGGAGGGTATCATTTCCTGTTTTGAATATAAAATTTCCGTTCCTTTATTTTTCCGTCCTGGCTACTTCCAATTAACTCACTGAGGGCTTAAAGTTCCGTGTGTTAATTTTCCTTCCTGTCTATTCCCAAATAACTCACTGAGGGCTTAAAGTTCCGTGTGTTATTTTCGTTCCTAGCTTTCCGCAATTAACTCACTGAGGGCTTAAAGTTCCGTGTGTTAATTTTCCTTCCTGTCTATTCCCAAATAACTCACTGAGGGCTTAAAGTTCCGTGTGTTATTTTCGTTCCTAGCTTTCCGCAATTAACTCACTGAGGGCTTAAAGTTCCGTGTGTTAATTTTCCTTCCTGTCTATTCCCAAATAACTCACTGAGGGCTTAAAGTTCCGTGGGTTATTTTTCTTCCTAGATATCCTTGTCCGACTTGGGGTTATAATAATAAATAACAATAAGAGGTAGTGTGGGTTTGATTCACCGTAGCTTGCTCATTGTATTCAGGGGTTTTAAAAACGAAACAAACATTTAGAAAGATTTCGAGTGGTCCTCACGAGTTACAGAAGTGTCGAAGTTTAATTTTTTTATTCATACTAGCCTTGATTTAAATTTTGATTTACTACCGTAAATTTTGGAATTTTTAAAACTAATATCCTTGATTAAAATTTTGATTTGCTTTGCGATTTAAACAATTACCGTAAATTTAAATTGTTGAATCCGTATTATCCATGATTTACAATTAGATTATTTTTTTCTCGATTTGAGAGTAATTGCCGTAAATTTAGAATTCATATTATCCGAGATTTAAATTTTGACCTTAGTCTGAGATTTCCGAATACAATTTTTTTTTGTATACGCGACCCCTTTACCGTATCCAATTTAAGCAATCTGATTGAGAATACCTGCCAACTATATCAGCCGTTCGTTACCGTTTTGCCATTGCTTCATTTTTTTGTTCAGGGTTTCATTACCGAGGGTGGGCGTTGAAATATTTTATTTTCTTTTTTTAGTGTATATAGTTAAAATCAATATATGTGTCAAAATTACCGTGACTATTACTGAGTTTACTGATCACTAATTTACTTCCCCCTTATTTTTCAGCAGTGAAAAATTCTTTGCAACCACAAGTAGTGATTAAAGCCCATTATTTGTGGCTACTAATTATTTGAGTCTAAGTAACCTTTGACCCCTGGAATTTTTCATCTCCATCTGTGCTGCCCGAGTACTTTCGACGCTGTTTCGAGAGTTTGTGGAGTAAACCATCACCAAAAATCTGGCGCTCGAGAACCGTCCGTAACCAGCGTCATTCGTAAGGAACCGTTTTCTCTGAGGCGAGAAAACCCCTTACAATATATGTCCTGTTCATCCTTGTTTTGCAACTTGTAGTATAAATTCTCGAACACTATTTGTTTTGAAACATTATATTTTATTCTCAACAAATAGATTATTTAGATCTACGCAGTTTCAAATATTGTGATTTTTTCAACTCACTTGCAAGGGACGCTAATTTGCTTAGCATCAACTATCCTACCCTTATAATTTTTGTAAGCGGCACCATTAATTATAGCTTTTTTTATTACGTTTCCTTGGTATCTTTATTTTGCACACCCCGACGTCTTTTTCTGACAATTTCTGATTTTATTATTATCCTCTTCATTATCAGTACGTCTCCTTTATTCCTAACTAGACATATTTGCAACGAAAATGCGTTTTCAATGCGGTCAAATGCACGATATTAAAGCCAGTTTACAACTAAATATAATCTAACGCAAGCTGGTATTTCAATGATGCACTTAGGCCCTATCAGAAATAATCGATTCAATTAATACAGGGTATTCTATTTATAAATTTTAGAAAATCGTTACCTTACGTTTTGATAACCCTATATATAACATAGCAAATATATGAATTCAATTAAAATTGTTTTGCTTTAAAAAATATAGATTTGGTCATGATCTTGTTTATGGAACACCCTGTATATTTAAGGATAATTGTTAAATATGTTCGTACAACTTATATTAAAAATTTATTTGCGTTTATAATAATAAAACAGCTATAGATATCGATAGGGCACCCTGTATATGTGTTATTGGCTAACATATTGGTATCGTTGTATAGGCAACGGAATTTTATGCTAAGATAATACACAGGGTTAAAAATAGCCATATTTAAGATATGTTTCAAAGTACTTAGTTCTATCACAACTATTCGTTAGCTTAGTATCTTATAAGTCTGTGTATTAAACAATTTTGAAATCAACGTAAACCTACCTAAATTATAATAATTTAATTTGGGGTCTGCATCATTCTCCAATTTAAAAAAAAAATTAATTGCTTGGCAACAATGTAATATTTTTTAAAAACATTCTAGGGTTGTCTACACTATTACAAAGCCATTCTAAAAATAAAATACAGAGTGTTTTATTTAAAAAACATACTTTTTTATTTTCCGGGCAAAAACACCCTGTATATCCAAAAATATTTTTGAAATACGTATTTTTAAGTCCATATAACTTTTATTTAAAACTTGTTTGAGTGTCTATTAACACAAATAAAAATTAAACAATTACATATTCTACCTAGTAAGAACATTCCATCAATCAGAGTTATTATTTAAGTCACATTTTTTAAATTTTGTATAAGTGATAATTCTGTCAACCTAATTGTCAGTATATTTTTTAGTTATTAAGAATAAATATAAGTAAAATGAGTTATTCTTGTGTAGAATCGATAAATAATAGCATTTCTATTTTTATTTCGTCCACATTTACAAATAAATAATAAAAGGTAACTAAACTAATTTAAATAAGAGTACTAAAACTAAAATGGATGGAGATGAGAACACAGCGTTTGGTTTCCATAAAAATAAATTCAATTACTATAAAAATAAAATTAATACAAATAAAAACAACTCTAAACAGTTTTGGGAAGTAGTAAACGAAATAGTCAATAAAAGAAAAAGAACTGGCAAATGAGTTTAACATCAGATTTGCCAAAGTGGGGAAAACTTTGACTTAAATTAGATCCTAAATATAAAGAAAAAGCAAGGCGCAATCCTAACTCTATTTTTATTTTAAATATAGAACCAAGCGAGGTCAGAGTCATTATTAAGAATTTAAAAGATAATAAAGCAGTAGGTGTTGACGATATCAAAGCTGAAAGAATAAAACTATTAATTCCTTATATATTGGATCCACTGATATATGTTTTAAAGAATTGTATTGAAATGGGCTGCTTTCCTTTAATTTTCAAAACTGCAATAGTTATACCGATATTTAAGAGAGGTGAAAAAACGGACGTAAAAAACTACAGACCTGAATCGTTAGTCAGTTATATGTCACTAAAGGAAAAATTAATCAAATTTCTAAATAAACATGATATTTTATCTCATTATCAATATGGATTTAAATCAAACACATCAACTGAGGACGCCATATTATCCTTGATCCCAAAAGTTACTAAAAATTCAATGAAAGCAAGCCATCTTTAAGTATTTTCATTGATTTAAAAAAATCTTTTGACACTGTGAGTCATCCCTTTCTTTGTCAGTCTCTTAAGGATATTGGTATTAGAGGCATTTGTAATTGTTCTCTAGTTACCTCACTGGAATTTCTCATAAAGTCAAAGTTGCCGATGGAATCAGCAGAGATGCAGAAATAGATTATGGAGTTCTGCAAAGCTCTTTTTTAGAACCCATACTCTTTACAGCTATATAAATGGATTATTCTCATTTTAGAATGGTACAAATTACTTACATTAAATATTTACTATTAAGTTATCTTTCAGTTGTAACTTAGTAGAACTGTCAAATTTTAGCAAAATATGCATTGCTAATGGAAGTAGAAAATTGACGATTCTACCTGTTGAACAAATAAAATGTTTAGGTATTATTATAGATTCCCACCTTAAATGGGACTAACATATTTTTTACACACTATTTAAATTGAGAACTACTTGATATAAATTTTTCCTACTAGCGTGCGGAAAGTCCACTTTTCCGCACTCATTTTAGTGTTGAAAGATTCACTTTTCCGCACTAGTGCGGAAAAAACTTTTTTGCGCACAAATAAATTTGTTAAGTTTCTGGGGAGTATACTGACATTTGAATATTTAAATTATATATTTGTATAGCTGTAGTTTACAAAATGACTGAAAAATTAAGAAATTTATTAGAATTCTGCTATAATTTTTAATAAAAATAAACGTATGTTTCAATAATTTGTTAATGGTCCTGGTATGAGCCTCATCAAATGAATGTCAAATAATAATACACATCTGACATTTTTTATTTGTCACTTTGAATCACCGTAGCAACAAAGAAAAGTTAACCTGTCAGTCAAAACAATACCTTGTCAAAACCAATTTTACCGTCGCATATTTTTCTAAAAGATAATTTTTCATGGATTCTTTAGACGAAGAATTGCCAGAGTCAGTTTTGGAAGCGTCTAGAACTGCAAACTTAAATCTACTACCATCAAAATCCCGTTATAGGTATGAAAAGGAATATATTTTGTTTAAAAACTGGTGCCAGAATAAGGGAATCAAAACTTTTAAACAAGACGTTTTTTAGCATACTTCGCTGAAATTTCAAAACATTCAAGCCAAACACTCTTCGGTCCATGTACTCAATGTTAAAAAGTGCAAATAAACTCAAAAAAGATGTCGACTTAAGCAAGTTTTTCAAAGTCACGGCAAAAGTTTTCTCAAAAGAAATTTTTAAGTTTATAAATGAAGCGCCTGACAAAATTAATCTTCATATAATTCTCGCTACGATTTTTGGTTTGACAAGCGCATGTAGGCGAGAAGAATTAATAAAGATGTCTTTAGATCATATTGATGACAAAGGAAATACTTTATTGATAAATATCCCAGACACAAAAAACCACTCTTTTAGATCCCAGATTCCGGAGAAGGAATAACAAATATTAAACGCCTCGGAGGTTGGAAATCTTCTAGCGTCGCAGAAGGTTATGTAGAAAGCTCACAAAGTTTCCAAAAGGGCCTATCGAATAAAATATTAAACTTCAATGACGTTGTCGCTGGCTCTTCCACTAGTCAGCAGCTGTCACCAGTAAAACCTTCCAAAATGACCTCTTCCAGCCAAGTTCCTATCGCCACGGTTGCAACAATTAGTGCTGACAAAGCAGTGGAAAACCGAAATCTGACTTCATTGGAAAACATTTTAGCATCTGCAATTAATTTGCAGAATGCTACAAATTGTACGTTCAATATTAATATTAAGAATAATAAATTTGTTGATATGTATTTAATAATAAATGTTTCTTTATGTTTACTTTTGGTTTTTTCCGCACGCTAGTATAAAAAATAGTGTACCTAACACGTGCGGAAAAGTATTACTTTCCGCACTTGTTAGGTGAACTACTATAGCATAATAAAAGAAATCTTACCTCCACAGCATTTAAAAACACTGTATTATGCACTTGTAGAAAGTCATCTTAGATATGGAATTTGCGCCAGGGGTGCTGCCTTTAAATTCCATATAAAATGTTTAGAAATATTTAAAAAAAAAATCTTAAAATAATGTGTGACAAACTCCCTAGATATTCATCTGAAACAAACATACTTGATTTGAGGCAATTATTATACAGGGTGTCTGTAAAAGGTCTTTACAAAAACATACCACATATTCCTTAGACCAAAATAAGTAGATTTAAGTAAAATTACCTCAGTACAAAGTTGCTTCGTTTGGGCTCCAGAGGGCCTTGAAGTTACAATTTTTAAATCGTTTTTCCCATATAAATTTAAAACGGCATATGCGATTTTGCTGAAATTTGGTATGTTCGTAGAGTTTTATGTGGCAAAAAAAATGGTATTAAAATTTTGTCCGATAATAATACATAGGCGTATAACTTGATTTTTTAAATAATTGCACATTTAAAAATTCTACGCCAATGGAAGAAAAGGAGTTTGAGTATCAAATTTAGATTGCGCAACTCATTAACTTTAAAAAAGAAACTCTTGATAAGACTCGATTACTCTCATGGTTATGACGAAATTTGAATTTTAGTAATTTTAGAACATAGACAATAATTATTAAAATACAAACTTTGTCAAAATCATGAGAGTAAATCGAGTGTTATCAAGGGTACTTTTTTTGTAGTAAATGAGTACCCAATCCAAATTTCATACTCAAACCCCTTTTCTGCCATTGGCGTAGAATTTTTAAAGGTGCAATTATTTAAAAAATCAAGTTCTACATCGGACAAAATTTTATACGATGAAAAACATAAAAATGTACTTTTTTCATATCTTCTTCAACACCTCTAATCGAGACTTTTAACAAAAATACTCGATTCTTGCCATGTACGATTTTTTGAGGAATATTAATTATTTGCCTGCAATACGTATACAAAAACATTTATTGTTAATTTCTATAGTTTCATCTAAATAAAAATATTGTCAAGTTTTAACACCTAATCTCTTGTTAACGATTGAAAGTGTTCTATCTGACTCAATAATAAAAAAAAACAAATACGTGGTTTATTAATATGGCTGTACAATATACCAATGCAGAATATACCGATATGTTACTGACATTAGGATTTTGTGAAGGAAATGCTCTAGAGAGTGTCAGGGTGTACTCTGAAAGGTTTCCAAATCGTCGTGTACCTAGCCACCCAACTTTTGCTGCTGTTGAGAGACGTCATCGGAAGACCGGTTCCTTTGCTCCCAACACTGTTGATAATGGAAGAGAACGTTTTGTAAGGATTCCTGAAGTTGAAGAAGAAATTTTAGAACGTGATGAAGAAGATCCAGAATTAAGCACCAGACGAATTGAAAGGGAACTAGGAGTAAGTAAAGATGTCGTTCATAAAGTGCTTAGAGAACAATTGCTATATCCATACCATAAGAAGCCAGTACAAAAATTATTAGTCCATGATCCTCAAATTCGTTTGGGTTTTTGTCGATTTGTTAATATGCAAAGAGAAAGATATCCAAATTTTTTCAAGAAGGTTCTTTTTACCGAAGAAGCGGGTTTTACAAGAAGAAGTATAAATAATACCCATATTAAACATGTTTATGCCGTTTAAAATCCGCATGCAATAAAGGTAAACCATTTTCAGCACGAATTCAGAATTAATGTGTGGGCTAGAATAACTGGTAATTTTATTGTTGGTCCTGTCATAATTCCACGAAGATTAACTGGAGAAAATTATTTGGATTTTCTACAAAATACGTTGCCAGAATTGTTAGAAGAATCACCTCTCCAACTTCGGAGAGATATGTGGTTTATGCAAGATGGAGCTCCACCACATTTTTCTTTAAACGTTAGAAACCACTTGAATGAACAATATCCATACAAATGGATAGGCAGAGGTAATGACGCACCTGTAAACTGGCCACCACGTTCCCCAGACCTAACACTGATGGATTACTTTTTATGGGGACATCTGAAATCCACAGTTTACAGGGAACCTGTAGAAAATGAGGAACAACTCTGGCAACGTATTCAAGATGCAATAAACAATCTTAGAGGTGATGAAGAAGTTATGGAAAGGATACATTTTAATTTTCTTCGACGTATAAATCTTTGTATGCGTGAAAATGGTGAACATTTTGAACAATTTTTGTAAAATCTCTATTTTGATTATGTTGTAAACAAATATTTTTGTGAAACCTATACACTCTAAATTATTAAAACAGAAATTTAGCGAAAACCATGAGAGTAATCCAGTCTTATCAAGAGTACCTTTTTTTAAGTAAATGAGTTGCGCAATCTAACTTTCATACTCAAACTCCTTTTCTTCCATTGGCGTAGAATTTTTAAAGGTGCAATTATTTAAAAAATCAAGTTCTACGCCTATGTATTATTATCGGAAAAAATTGTAATACCATTTTTTTGCCACATAAAACTCTACCAATATACCAAATTTCAGCAAAATCGCATATGCCGTTTTAAATTTATATGGGAAAAACGATTTAAAAATTGTAATTTCAAGGCCCTCTGGAGCCCAAACGAAGCAACTTTGTACAAAGGTAATTTTACTTAAATCGACTTATTTTGGTCTAAGGAATATGTGGTATGTTTTTGTAAAAATCTTTTCTGCAGGCTTGCTCCTATTACTATATAAAATGTAAAAATTCAGGCAACTGCTACGCAACACACGTTTACATTTTTAGCGCCCAAACTCTAGAACACCATACCTGGAAAAATTAAATCTATTTTACGTAAATTTCTTTAAAAAAAAAAAACTAAAAAAATTTCATTATTCAGAATTCGCGAATTGCTTTCCAATTTCTTACTGAGTAATACATCCTTCCACAATGATACCCTTATGAGTAATACATCCTTTTACAGTGATAATTTTTTGATCCATTTTGTAAGTTATGTTTTTCGAACCTGTTTATATTACTAACACTAATAATACTTTACTATAATTATTATTATCCATTCTTACTGGTATTATTATTAGAATGTTATTTTAATTATTAGGTAGGTACTACAAATCATTAATTTATGTTAGTACATAAGTTTTATATTCATTTATGTTTGTTCGCAATTTGTTTTGCCGAAACAAGTATTTATATGCTAATCGGCTTTTAGCTTTATTTAATTTATCCTTTTTATGTTATGGTTGTGTACATTCACTATGGTTTGAGTAAAGCTAATTTATTATTTATTATATGCGAGAGACCTGGGTTTAAATCTGGACTGGGGACTAATTAAATTAAATCTTTTTGTTTTTGTTTATTTTTTTTAATTTTATTTTATAAATTACTAATAGTCAAAAATTATTTTAAAATTAGTAATTTTGTCTTAGTATACTATATACAATTTTATTGAATATGATCTAAAATTCTGTAATTCCCTCCCGTATATTTGTTTATCAGAAAAGGACCAGATGCTACTCGTTAATTAGATACACTTCCATCATCAATCCCAGAAAATTTTTGATTATCATCCCAAACAGGATATTTGTTCAGATAACACAGACCACTTACTCAGCTTTACACTGACTCATCCCACGCACTTACACTTCATCCACCCTATTTTGATACATTATCACACCCCCCTATGCTTTGCTTTCGGCTCCCAACTAAAACAAGCACTTTTGTCCCCATGTCCATTCCTGTAAAATAACTTTTGCTAATTTACAGTCCTCTTTCCTTAATCCCTGAAATTTCCCACGAATTTTGGGATAGGGCCAAAGGGTTCATCTATTGTACACCTTTTCTAGTTGTCAATGGCGTGCCTCTTAATGTTCGCCTTAATGTTTCTGCAACTAAATAAAGTTAAAAATGTATTAAATGACAGAATAAGTGCATAGTAAGGAATTTATAATTAGCAAGGAAGAAAGAAATTTAATAGTCTAAAAATTTTTGTCCCTTTTTTACCACCCTTTATTAAATTTTCTAGAAAAATTTATATACAATCTAAAATTTTAATTTTGAAATTTCTGAATCATATTAATTAGGATTAAGGTAATTTTATAAGTAGTTTCAACTCTCCTTTTCGCGCTAAAAGAAACGAAATTTCAAAAAATTCTTACTAAGTGGATAAACAAAACATTATATAGGTACAGGGTGACAATTTACAAATTTACAATGGCTGTATCTCATAAATTAAATTCATATTTATCATTATCTTAAAATGGTTAAAACTATTTCTGGGAAAAGAAGAGGAAATTAAATGCCAAAATACAGAACTTACCCTGTCAACCCCAATGCGTTACCTATTTTAACAAAAATAAAGTAAACCTCTACTTGTACTTGTACTAGTAATACATGCATTTTTCTAATATTCACATATAAAGTGGTCTACTTTACGCAACCAGTTGCAAAATGTTCACCATTAAAAAACTTGTTTTGAAAAATCCATTACGTCACCAGTTGCGAAAAGAAACCAATTAAAAATTAGTATTGAAATTGTATATCAAAGAAGGGCAGGTTGACTTATAAAAATAGAATTTGATTAAACAATAACTTAGTAATAATGTTGTTTTGGTTCTTATTTTTCAGTCCAAATCAGCACAAAATATACACAAAATAACCAACTCTTTTGAGAACTAACTTTAATAAACAATATAAACAAGTCGTTCAGAACAAATATTGTTACCCTACACCTTGCAGTAGCCTGCGGCCGTTATAGGAAATGTACAAATACAAAAAGAAGTCCAATGTTACCCATCGCACTACAATGTGCTGCTATCGTAATAAGTAAAAGTCCGACTAAAAGAAGAAAGAATAGTCCAGAAATGTCTGGAAGCATTATTACTTGCCTAGGAAAATTTAGGCAGTTCGAGAAGGTTCTAGCCGTTGATCCTGACGTCAGTGGCAGTTTTTATGACAAACGTTACATATTAATGTTATCAGTTTATAGTTATTGTAAAAGTTGAGTTGAAATAAATTTGAGATACCAAAACCCAGTGTAACATTGGTGACAGCGGTGGGATATAAAATTAAAGGTACCCAAGCATTTTGTTCATGGTAAATACTAGATCCACTGTTCACGAAACGGATATAAATACTTCAGGCCCACCAGCATGGTTTTTGAAGGTGAAAGAGGAAAAGGAAAGGCGCAGGAAGAAAGTTGAGAAGGAAAGACGCAGGAAGAACGAGGAGGAGGAAAAGGAAAATCGCAGAAAGGAAAAGAAGTAAGAAAAGGAAAGACACGGAAGAAGGAAGAGAAGGAAAAAGAAAGTCGCAGGAAGGAAGAAGAGGAGAAAAAGGAAAGACACAGGAAAGAAGAAAAGGAGGAAAAGAAAAGACGTGGATAGAACGAAGAAAAAGAGAAGGAAAAGAGGCGTAGAAAAGCCGAGATATAAATTATGAATGGTTTGCTGCAAATACAAAAAAAAAACTTAAGAAAGAGGTAGGTCAGCTGAACAGCCAAGTAGATCTCTTAACACAACAACAAAATAATTTAAAAGCCAATTTAGAACAGCAGCAAGAGAATCTGAAACTAATTGAGAACAAATTGGAGCTGAAATAGCTGGGTTAGAAAGAAAAATTCACAGCCAAGCTTCAGTAAGCAACACTGAAGCTGAAAACACTACCTTGGCTTTATCTATAACCGACCCAAGCCGTATTTAAACCCCAGTTTCACAAAACCATACTAGCAAGACCCTTAAGCCACACACGTTTGATGATCAGATAACATGGGATAACATATCGACTCCAATTTGAAGCTGCAGCTAGAGCCAATTGCTGGACCGAGAAAGAGATGGCGGCTTTTTTGATAGTGACACTGCGAGGTCAGGCAGCAACCGATTTACAGTTACCTTCCCAAAAGGAACCCAGTTATTCATCTCTCGTTCAAGCTCTGGAGACAAGATATGGCCAGCAGCATTTAAAACAGGTATTCCAAAGCCAGTTAAAAGTTCGTAGTCAGAAACGCAATGAGAGTCTACAAAAATTCAAAACTGATATTAAAAGATTGCTGCATCTGGCCTATCCACAGGCACTAAATATTTCTTAGAACAAATCTGCATACAAGCATTCATTGATGGGTTACAGGACGTGGAAATGCAGGTTCTAAAATATTTTAGTCCCAAGTGAGTAAAAGTGGCACTTTAGTCCCTGAGGTTCAAAGAAGATTTTTTATCTTTAACTTTACGCACTTAGTAAGTAAAGTATACTGACATTTTGACGTTATCTGTCAAAATTCTATAAAAATTTACTTACAGGGTACAATGGCTACTTTGTATGTTTTTAAATGCAGGTAGGTACGTAACCACACAATTAAACCCATAGATATATAACCAAGACAGATAGGATTATTTACAAAAATTTTGAAGAATGAACGTTGGTGTCCGCGGTAGAAACCCATTAATCTGATTGAACATTAATGCCAAGTTTACGTGCTTTTAACCATAGATATATATAACCAAGACAGATTACACAATGTCTGAAGTCAACGCGGATGATCCTCGACAGAAATTTCTATATTTGGATAAAATTAAAATATTGATGCCAAGTTTGCGATGTTTTTAACTACTGTAGTTATGTTATTGCGTTTGCTTGCAACACTGTTAGGTCTTTAAATTGTCAAAAAAAAAAAAAAAATTACGTCTGACAACAGCGGAACTAGAGTAGACCGTAATTGTAGTAGGATCGTAATTTGTTTCATTCATAAAATTCCTTCGATACAGTACTAGTCCAGGAGCCAGTGAATTTTTTTCGTACTTGTTTTCCCGGTCCGTGTATATTTAAGTAATCTTTTCTCAGTGAACTGTATATTTAAAATAAAACGCCAATCTATTAACAAAAGTAAGCCAGATTGTGCACAAAGTGCCTTTGCAGGCCTATTTTGCCCATTTCAAGTATTTGTTTTTAAATCATATTAAATTACTATTTTTGAAACTCAACAAGAAGAAAATCCAATTAACTCTTCCGTTGTGTATATATATGTTGCTTTCTTTAGTATAACCTACTAAAGTAAAGATCTAATGGTCGAGAAACTGCTTCAAAATGTTTTATTGAAGATGTATTACAAAATATATTTAACTTTGACAAAGATATCATAAAAATTAATCTTGACGTTCTTTTCAAAAATTACGGTAACTATTATAAAATAATTAAATCAAAATATCAAAGAATACCGCTTCATAGGCGTATCAATTGAAAATGTGCAGGAAACCTCTTCATTCTCCCATCCAGATAAATGATTTCTTTGAAATTCAGTTATACTGTTAAAAGCGTATAGGGGGTTTAACTCTCCTTCCATATCGGGTAACTCTGCCTGTATTCTCCTCTTTGTCGGGCTGGTTGTCAAAATCATTATTTTCATTTGTGTCATGGCCGGGATCAGAAACTGTGGAGCAAGGATTGTGAAATTTGATCGTTGATTGGGAGTTCTCATGTCCTTGCTGTGTAGGTTGAACTTTCTTGTTTGAAACCTTCTGCTGCATGGACTCGACTTCTTCTGGTTCGCCAATCTCTAAAGGGTAAAAACGTTGAATTGGCCTTAAGATCGAATTCCCAGAAGCCGTTCTCAAACGTAATAATCTCACAAAACCATCTTTACCAGGGAACACTTCTTGAATTTTGGCTAGAGGCCACATAAATCTTTTGGAATTTTCATCCTCTATTAAGCCTAAATCTCCAACTTTCGGAATTATACTTTTAATTGGTTTTTTCCTATTCTTTATAGCAAGGATACTTAAATATTCGTTTCTAAACCTACGTCTTAGTTCATCTCTCAGTCTTAGTCGATATCTATATCTGCGTCTTAAATCCTGGGCTTCTACTTGGTCCATATCTGGTACTCCTACTTCTGCTACTTCGTGCAGAAACATTGCAGGAGTCAACGGTTGCCAATCATCTGGGATTTCGGACAAATATGTTAAGGGACGTTGATTGACAACTGCTTCGCAATCGCAGATGATAGTCGTTAGTTCTTCATAAGTGAGGGTAGCTTTACCCAAAATCTTTCTTAATAACTGTTTCAATATCCTTATCAACCGTTCCCACCATCCTCCCCACCAGGCTGCTGAAGGAGGATTAAATTTCCAGTTGATTCGCTCAGCAGTACTTTTCTTGCAAATTGTGTTCCAATCTAGCTCAGAAAATACATTTTCTGCTCCAACAAAATTGGTACCATTATCGCTGTAGATTATGGATGGTCGACCTCGTCTGGCAATGAAGCGACGAAGAGCCAATAAAAAACAATCGGTGGACATAGATGTAATCATC
Source organism: Psylliodes chrysocephalus (assembly GCA_927349885.1). Lineage (NCBI taxonomy): Eukaryota > Metazoa > Arthropoda > Insecta > Coleoptera > Chrysomelidae > Psylliodes > Psylliodes chrysocephalus. The sequence continues at coordinate 29,161,617 of OV651816.1, forward strand.
TCAAAATGGACAGCTCGATAGATTGCACAGGTAAAAATTAAAATCCAAATCTTTCCTTTGTCTTTAGCAAACAATGGTCCAGCGGCATCAATTCCTATCACTTCAAATACGGATGCGTCTCTGACTCGATCTCTAGGTAGTTGTATCGGAGGTGCTTGAAGCTTTTTTGCTAGTTGTTTTTTACAAATCAAACATTTAGAAAGTGCAGAGCGGACGGTTTTCTTCCCTCCAAGAATCCAGTAATCTTCTCTTAGACTTACTAAGACAGTTTGAACTCCAGCGTGTAATAGTCTAACATGTCGATCAGCAATGAGGCGTGCCACAACAATATGATTCTTTGGCAGTACAGCTGGATATCTAAAAGAGTGCCTATCTTCTCTTTCGCTTATCATCGTTTTTATTCTGATAATTCCAAATTCATCTTTAAAGTGTATCAAATTCTTCAAGTATTCTTCATTATTTCCAAAAGTTTCTTGCTGGATCAACTTAATCACTACTTTTTCTGATTCCAACAATTCTTTTAATGATAGAAAGCTGTGTAAATTCCGCAATTCTCGTTGAAATTTACAATTTAAAATAAATCTTCTTATCCAAGCAACCATTCTCAAAATATCTTCATAACGCGTAAAATAATGAGTCAACCAACCATTGTCAATTTTATTATGAATAATTAATGATGTAACTCCTTTTTGTTTCTCTTCTAAAATAGTTTGTTCGTCTATAACGTAAGTTTGATTGGGCCATTTCTCTGTGGGTTCTAGTAACCATATGGGGCCATTCCACCATTTACTTTCCAGTAGTTTCTTGGGTAAGCAACCTCTGGAAGGTAGATCTGCCGGATTCATAGATCCTGGAACGTGATACCAGAATTCTTCTTTGGTTAGTTTGTGTATTTCTGATATACGATTTCTCACAGAGGGCTTCCAAGTTTCATTTCGTTTAATCCAACTTAAAACTGTAGAAGAGTCGGTCCAGCAATAAACAGGGACATCATCATCGAATTCTTTCCTTACAGACATCAACATTCTGGCTCCTATTGTGGCAGCTAAGAGTTCTAAACGTGGGATTGATATCGTCTTAATTGGGGATACTCTATTTTTAGCTTGGATGAGCTTGATGTGTGTTGAATTCATGGATTCAGTTCGAATAAAAATTACCGCAGCATAGGCTTCTTGGCTGGCATCACAAAATAAATGCAAACTCTCTTGTTCGCACTCTTCTTTGACATTTGGACGAATCCATCGGGGTATTTTTATATTGGCTAAAAGTTGGACATCTTTAAGCCAATCGAAAAATCTATTTTTAATATCATCTGGAACTTCAGAATTCCATGATAACTTAAGTTTACATGATTTTTGCAACAGTACTTTCGGAATCAATAAAGCTGGGCAAACAAATCCGATTATATCAAAAATTCTGCTTACTGTTGAAAGTATCATTTTCTTCGTAAGTTTTTCTGTAACTGAGCTGGTTTTCAAACCTTCTAAAGAAACTTCAAGAGTATCTTCGAACTTGTTCCATTTCAAACCGAGTACTGATGTCAAGGCTGCTTTTTCTGTGGAGTTTTCTTCTTCAGTAAATTCCCAACATCTTAAATCCATCTGTGCTTCCATAAAAGCATTTTGAGCATCCGTTTTGAATTTTACTATTTCTTCTCGATGGTCAAAGCTGACTATACTATTGTCAACATAAAAACTCTTACTAAGATTGGTGAGAAAGGGATGTGTGTACCCTGGATTTTCGATTAGTACGTTTTTAAGATGATGTTGAATGACTGCTCCAAGTAAAAATGGGCTACAAGTCAGGCCAAAAACAACCCTGGTGTGTCTGTAAATTTTCAATTCACCGTCAATAGTATACCATAGGAATCTTAGAAAGTCTCTATCACGCTGCCTTAAACTAATTTGAAGGAATGCTTTTTTAATGTCTGAGATTACTCCATATCTATGTTGTCTAAAACGAATTAAAATGGATGGTATCAATTCGATAAAGTTCATTCCTTTCTCCAGACATTGATTTAAAGATGGACTTTGGGCATTTTCTCTAGCTGAAGCATCGAAAACTGGCCTCAATTTTGTAGTGGCACTACTTAGTTTTATAACATGACGATGAGGTAGGTAGTGTCCTCTAAGTTGGTAGTCTTCTTTAGAAACCTCTTCTATAATCCCTTCCTCTAGCCATTCTAGAAAGACTCGATTATATTCTTCACGATAACCATCTTTGTCCAACTTTTTTATTAATGAATCTAATCTTTTTTTGGCAATGTGAAGATTAGTGGGTAGGAAAGGGTGGTTTTCTTTCCACGGGAGACTTACTTCATATCTGGAATCAGTTGATCTTTTCACAGTATTAATAAAATGTTCCATTGCTGCCTTCTCGGTTTCAACTCTGGTAAATTCTTTCACTGGATCATTTATACCAAGAAGTTCAAGATTCCAAAAATCAGTCATCTTTTGGTCATTTACTAACATAGTGGTGATAAGTATACAACTTGATCTTAGAGTAGTAGCATGAATCGGTGCTTTGCCCATAATGACCCATCCCAGTTTTGTCTCCATAAGAATTAGTCCACAGGATAAAACATATTGTTTTCCAGTATATAGTTCTGCAGCTATGTCTGCCCCAAGTAAGAGCTCTATTGGACCATCTTCAGTATCATTTATAGTTAAACCTAAGTTTTCCATTTCTTGTAACCAGGGACCATCGTAAACGCAAATAATGTTTCCGCAAATGACAGGTTGATCGAAAGTTTCAAATGAGCAAGAATACTGATTGTCTAAACTGGATAAATGTGTCTCATAGCAAGTATGGTTTATACTTTCAGTATGGTAACCACCAAAGAGAGCATGTATCATCTCTTCTTGTCTTAAAACTTCTAACCGCATATCAACTGCTGTTTTTCTTAAAATATAGGATTTCTGAGACCCAGTGTCTATAAGTGCTCGAACTCTTTTAGATTGATATTGGTGTATTATGTTAACAGCTAAAACTTGCAAAAATACATGGTTATAGGTCTGGTTTGTCAATCCAGTTGTGGGTGCTGGCTTGAATTCTGTTTTTGAAGATGGATTTTTAATTTGTGTTATTTGACTAGAATTAAAATTCTTGTCTTCTTCACTTGTGCACATTAAAGGTACATGTTTACCACCGCACTTCTCACACTTGAGTCTTGAGTACATGGTGCATTTCTTTGCCAAATGTCCGTGCCTCAAACATCGATAGCAACAGCCATTTTCAAGTAATTTCTTTTTCTTTTCTGGAAATGTCAATTTTAGAGCTTCTTCACATCTGGCACTAATGTGTTGTTGTTTGCAAAAACTGCATCTCGGATTCTGATTAAATAAACCAATAGCGGAAGGAATGCTAGGCCTATTTTCCTCTTTCTTTTTTTGTTTTGTCTCGAAGCTTGCAGCTAATGAGATTCTCTCTTCATTTTCGACCTCGCGCTTTAAAAATATCATTAGGTTGTCTAACCTTTTCTTTAACGGGTCAGCAGTAGAAAATGTTGAGCTTCGTTGCCAAGTTCTTAAAACATCTTCTGGCAAACTTGATTCTAGTAAAGGATAGAGCATCGCTGAACACGTATCTGTTGTTACCCCAAGTGTGTCCAGCGCCCTTAATTGAGTTTCCATTTTATCGTAGATTGAAGCCAAATTGGTTTTGTTGGTCAAATTATTCAAAACAAGTTTAAGAAGCTCTCTAACATAAAATTCAATCAACAAATCGTCTCTACCGAATCTGGATTTTAAACTATCGATTGCCTTTTTGTAGTTTTCGCCAGTTGGTGGATAACTCTCTATAAGCTGTCTGGCTTTGGAATTGGTAGCCTGCAACAAATATTGAAATTTGTCGTCGTCTTCCATCTCATCATCTTCGTGGATACGCTTAAATAAACTCCAGAATTGTATCCAATCTTTAATATCGCCACCAAACTTTTTAAAATCTATTTTTGGGAGATTTAGTTTTGGTCGACTTAAAGAAGCAGTGCTGGCTTTTCCAAGTGTAGGTTCAGTTAAAATCTTATTAATATCAAAAGCTAGCGCGCTGAACCTTATCGTTGCTTCATGAGAATTTCTCATCACCTTTGCGATATCTTCTTCGGGTTTTCCATCATTTAGCATCTTGCATATCATTTTATTAGATTCTTCCTCGAATTCATCATTTAATTTTTCCAACAGCTTAAACGTACCTTGCAGCTTTGCTATATCTGGGTTCGTGTGCTTTAGAGAAGCTTCTAAATCATCACAGTACGTATCGAAAGAGCTTTTAAGGAGTTTTAGAACCAAGGTCTCATGTGACGTCATCCTTTTGTAAATTCTTCAGCAGTATCTCGCCGGGGCCTCCAAATGTTGCTTTCTTTAGTATAACCTACTAAAGTAAAGATCTAATGGTCGAGAAACTGCTTCAAAATGTTTTATTGAAGATATATTACAAAATATATTTAACTTTGACAAAGATATCATAAAAATTAATCTTGACGTTCTTTTCAAAAATTACGGTAACTATTATAAAATAATTAAATCAAAATATCAAAGAATACCGCTTCATAGGCGTATCAATTGAAAATGTGCAGGAAACCTCTTCAATATAAGATAAATTAACTGTAGTTTTATTAGTAAAGTATTAACACTAAAAATTTTCATAAAAACGACCCCATCTCAAGCAACTTATTTTCACTGATTTAAGTTATCGAGTCAGGTTTTTTTGTTTTAATAAATTAAAAGTATTCTTTATCGTTAATAACAATTTAATAGATGAGAAATACGTATTTTACATTTTTAATGTAATTTACAGAAAATAGCTAGGTATGTATTTGTTTTTAAATAATTTGACAATTTATAAAAATAGGGAGTAAAAGTGGAATGATCAGTGCAGGTCAATACAATGTATCATACATTTCTATTATAACATAACTAAAATACCTACATCTTTTAATCATAAGGGCACAAGTTAAAAACCATTTTAATATATACTTTAGAATGAAGTAATAATAGCTTAAAGAGACGAGGTCTTAAAGTAATAGCTGGTACAGCATGTTTTTTAAACGTTTCCTAGTTCCTGCTAGAATGAAATCACTTTCTATGAAATGTGCTCTAAAAACGGCATTTATAGCATTCAGTGTTTCAGTCTTAGTATCTCTTCCTAAAGACCTCATCCAAGCTCCATACCTATTAAAAAATAATTTAAAAAACATATTATATAACTATATAGTTTTCGGTTCTGGATGCCCCTAAAGAGGACACTTAGCCGACAATTTGGCTCAGATAGCTAAAACCCAACAGTCACACCCCGAACCAGGACGTATTGCTATCCTTTTGAGTAAAAAATAACTAAAAATAACTTACCTGAAAAATGAAGGCGTCTAACTTTACACCAAAAAAAAAAACATACACTTTTCCCGTTGTTGCAAGCACCCGATGACGATTAGGTAGATATCAACTATAAGCATGTACTTAATGGTTATAATGCTTATTTTAAAACAAAAAGAATGAAGCACTAGTGGAAAAGCAGCAGTCAAATATAAATAGACCACACAATTAAAATTCAAATTAAAAACTATAACTATAAAAGACAAATACTCTAAAAGCGCAAAAGATCAGAACCAAACAAAACGAATAACCATTATAACCAAAAAATCACACTAAAATTGCAAAAACTAGTACTGCAAAATCATGAGATTACATCAATAATGCACATGCGTCGGAGTATCGCAAATGTCAAAAGTACAGTGTTTTCATGAAAATCAAGCTATGTTTTTAGAAGAATTATAGGACCATTTCTACCACGCGCATCCAACGATAATGGCGTTCCACAGTTCACTGTATTTTCCTCACACCTCTATTATAAATGATTTGACATAACGAAACTAACACTAATTATAATTAATCTAGAGTAATAAGTGTTTCGTGAATTCTAAAATATCTTCAATTATTGTTTTATTTCTATAAATAAACTAACTGGTGAGGTGAAACATTGTGATATATGATTTTATTTATGTGTCCTATGCGTACACTTTAATATACAAAACACTTGGAACATTCTTTAAATAATTGTGGTCGTAGGAAAAATTGTGTACAAAACTCGTTTAAAAGTGTATTTTATGCACTTGCCAGATATATTATCCATACTCACAAATTATTCAGACTCTTTTTTACTTAACTTCAGTATACAGGGTGGCCACTTTTTCATTGAAATGTATTGCTATCTCGTAAACCGTTGGTAACACAAAGTTGGTTAAATGGGGAAAAAATTGCAAATTTCGAAGTGCAATCTGAGGGCGTTTTGAAAACTAAAATATCAGGTCCGGTTTCCGAGATATTCGATAAAAAACAAATAAGTACCATTTCTTTATTCCGCTACAGAACGTTTATTTGCAAAAATAGACAAAAACTCATTCAGAGTTTTTTGTTTTATATCAAATTGTGCGTATGATAGCGTATTTAGTTTTTTTATCCGACGTTTCGTAAATGCAGGACCACCATCAACTTCTTTATTTGAATATGGACCAATATTTTCCTGGCTCATAATTTTAATGCATGTTCAATGTTGAATACAATGATGTAATAACATATTGTGATTAGTCAACATTTCGGAAGATTTGAACATCATCAGGTAAGTTTACAAGTACAGACCTGTGTTTTGTTAGTTAAAAATATTTGAATTAGTAAATGATGTATTATCAGTGTAAGAAATCAGGTACGTTTACTTGTACAGACCTGTATTATAAATTATTTGAAATACACAACTACATTTTAAATGCTTAAAATAATTAAAAAAAAAAAAATATGTATTTAACTACTTAATCACGTCAGAAACAAATAAATGAAAACAATGATTAATGATAAGAGAAAAACTACAGTAGTTGCTCAAAATGTTCTCCTTCTTCTTGAATACATAAGTCAATACGGTCTGTCATTTGAGCTATGCTGGCAGAAACCATTTGTGGAGTGATATTATTAAACGCATTAATTATCCTATCTCGTAATTGATTTAAGTCATTTGGAATATCATCATAATATACTTTATTTTTGATATATCTCCATACAAAATAATCCATAGGATTTAAGCAGGGTGACCTAGGGGGCCATCGAATAGGTCCATGTGTACCAAACCACCCCCTGGGAAATCTTTCGTTTAAATAATTTCTGATTAATGCAGCATTATGTGGCCCACAGCCATCTTGCATAAAATAAATATTTCTTCGATCACCTAAAGGAAGATTATCTAACATATCTTCTAGCAATTGTAAATAGTTGTGTTGGTTGAGGTTTCCGTCAATAAAAATAGGACCAATTATTTTATTATTGAGTATTCCACACCATAAGTTTATTGAAAATCTAATTTGGGGTCTTACTTCTTGAATTAAATGTGGGTTGTCGGTGGCATAAAAATGTTTATTTTTTCTATTAAATATTCCACTATTAGTAAATGTCGATTCATCTGTCCATAAAATTCGTCCATGAAAGGACACATCATTATTTAATTTTCGTTTATACCAACGGCAAAATTCTCTTCTACGATTATAATCTCCAGGATGTAGCTTTTGTACAGTTTGGAATTTGTAATCATGGTACTTATGTTTTTTAAGAATATTTTTCACAGTACTTGCAGAAACTCCACATTCTCGGCTTATTGCTCTAGACGACGTTTCAGGGTTGATATAAACTTGAGACAAAACATTTATTTCATTTATTGTATTACGTTTTAAATATTTACCACGTTTTTTTTTCAATATTTCCTTCGTGAGCCATATTTAACGCTATCCTATAATAAATTAATAAAGATGGTTGCCTCCTTCCTGGATACAACTGAAGGTATCTTTCTGCAGCTTCTCCACTATTTCTGTTACATTTTATGTACACATCGTACATATCTTTTTTCTCACTTCTACTGTAACGAACCATATTTTCAATACCCTAATTAAAAATATACCAATGCTTTTATCCGATACCAGACTGTCAAATATACAATAATAAAATGTGACATGCCAGGTTAACTTGATTTAAATTTATCTGTATAATAATCAAGACGTGTTGCTAGATATACAATTATTATTGTAAGTAGGTATCTATCTGCAGTTTGTTAACTTTTTCTTTTTTATACTATGAGGAACCATATCAGTTTAAAAAATCCAACAAAATATGACAAATCAGGCTAACTTTATGTATTTAAAAATCGGGATGTACTTTATTTATAGATTAATATTGGAATTGGTCAAGTGCAAAAACCATAAAAATGGAAAATATTTTTTAGCAAATGTGTAAACGAACATGTTGTCTTGATGTAAAGTTAAAAGTTTGACTTTGGTATTTATTATTTATAATCTCTTACAACGATAATACATCATTTACTAATTCAAATATTTTTAACTAACAAAACACAGGTCCGTACTTGTAAACTTACCTGATGATGTTCAAATCTTCCGAAATGTTGACTAATCACAATATGTTATTACATCATTGTATTCAACATTGAACATGCATTAAAATTATGAGCCAGGAAAATATTGGTCCATATTCAAATAAATAAGTTGATGGTGGTCCTGCATTTACGAAACGTCGGATAAAAAAACTAAATACGCTATCATACGCACAATTTGATATAAAATAAAAAACTCTTAATGAGTTTTTGTCTATTTTTGCAAATAAACGTTCTGTAGCGGAATAAAGAAATGGTACTTATTTGTTTTTTATCGAATATCTCGGAAACCGGACCTGATATTTTAGCCCTCAGATTGGACTTCGAAATATGCAACTTTTTCTTCATTTAACCAACTTTGTGTTACCAACGGTTTACGAGATAGCAATACATTTCAATGAAAAAGTGGCCACCCTGTATATCTTACTACTAGAACTATTTCTATCACTGAAAAAAAGGATCCGTGTTTTCGTATGTTCTGATGCATTCCCCTCTCTAAATTTATATAAATTTTGCTTAAAATTGCTAACCCTACAATTCTCTATCCGTGTTTGCTGACTAGGAAAATAAATACCAAAAATCGTCACTGTTTACTGGACTGTACAGTAGATGGTGGTGAGGACTTCACAACAAATACACTTTTATCAATGGCTAGTTGGTAATGTGATTAAACCCGACCATTTTTTGCACTACCCTAGTAAGATGCACTGCAACCGAAAACTCCAATGTTATCATCTAAGTATTTTGAAGTAATTTCTTGAATTATACGAGCAATTACCTTTCGCAGTTTGTCAAAGTATTTTTGAATTACTCTGTATATTGGAGCAACAAATTTTTAATAATAACAAATAGGGTTACAATGTCATTGAATCTACACTTTTATGAACACTTACTTACAAATATGGAAAAAATGATAGCACAAAATACATTTAAGTTATTATTGCTCCAGACAAATGGACAACTATCGAAACTACAATGGCGCAACTGACTATTCCACTCTGTTGCACCAAAAGTGTGCGACATCTGGACCATCCGTCATCCGTCATCTATCGGAGAGGAATCTAACTGAATTTATGACTATGTTTTCATATAAAGTTGTGTTTGTATAATTACCTCAAATTATGAGACATTTGCACTCATGTCATTGTTTCTCCTAAGGTGCGATATACAAACTTCCAGTTCACTAATTAAATTTACTTTGAACTATTTAAAACTGGATTACAGTAAAATTATTCATTCCAATTCAGGTTTGTTCTGGGATCTTTCATTGATTAATGCATTATTTCTAATCGAAGTGATTTTTGAAATTATACATTGCAAATTTACGTTTTTAGCAAATAACAGAATAATAATTTGTAGTTTTTTTTTTGTATTTGTAAAAGAAACATCCCCGCTACTGGCTGTAGACCTTACCCTACGCCAATTATTACTGAGTATGACCCTTTCAATCCGTTTAATGCATTGAAAATAGCTCGAGCATTGCAAAGTGTCCCTGTGTTGTGATGTTTTTGTCAAATGTGAGGGTTATCTTTGAAGATTATCGCTATTCGAAATGTTGATAATGCGGTGGGCCTGAAGGCTGAAGGCAGCAGGGACATTGATGAAACAAAAGATGACGGAAACTCAAAATTTTCTATGGTGTATTTGATGATAAAAAAATCTATTGAAAAGTAATATAAAAAATTGTCTGTTATTAATGTGGTTATATGCAGAAATGAGAGCATAAAACATTGTTTTTGGTGCACACTAAGTTTTTATTATAGTTTTTTTTTTTTTTTCGTTAAACAGTAATACATAAATACGTAATTCAAATAAAGACTTCCAAGACTTCCTCTAAACGAAGGAAAGAAAAATAGGTAAACAGCACAAATAACAAGTAAATATTTTACTGGTTTTATAGTTTCCCTTTTAAAAGTTAATTAAAAGCTAAAAACTGTGTACTTAATAAAATAAAGCCTTTGTTAAGCCTCTGGTAAATTATATAGTATTTGTCTTCTGCGTCTTTATTTATTTAATTCAGAAAATGGGGAATACTACGGCAAGTATCGGCTTTATGGATTCAACACTCTTATTTGTCTTTAGTTAATCCACTTTCTGCCGTTTTTTGCATTTATGTTTAAAAGAGTTACACGTAGAAAAGTTTCGTTTCGATTACATATCTGAATGGAGTGTAGCATACCCTATCCTGCAGGTATACTTATACTAGACGAATAAAATAGCAAACCAGAACATGAATATAGGCTGTGCAAATGGAAATTTATGACCCAATAGCAAAGAGTCGAAGTAGATAGGACAGTCAGAGCGAAAAGCTAATATAGAGAGACGTTTTCTTTAGGTGATTCTAATACAGTTACGATTAGAATATGATGTATTTTTAAAAATTTCATACTCCCATGTGTTATCGATACATCCACATAACAGACAAATCGGTGCTGGCAATGAGAAAAGATGAACATTTTTAATTATACCTTTATTTGCCATCAATTATGCACATTAGTATTGTTTTATGAGCTTGAGAGATGTACCACGAGGATCAAATTTTTCGTTAGTGAGGTGTTTTATGTGAACAAAATGTCAGCAAAGATATCTGACTAAAATGGATATCTCAAAATAAAGTTATTAAGTATTAAATTATATAATTTAACTATCTTTAAAAAAATGAATTTTTATGATTGTGTCATAGTATCTAGATAGCCTAGTTTAACAACCTTATGAAAATTTCATTGAAAGCAATCTGTCACGATATTTATTGGAACAAATGAAGAAGTTTATGAAAATTGGTCCGTGTGCTAGCTTCCCTCTATCACTGAATAAAAAATTCAAAATACATAAAGATTTCTTTATTTTTAGTAGTTGTTTGGTCAGATTGCGTTTATATATAAGAGAAATAAAAGAAATTTTTACAGGAACGGGCTTGTTTAATGTGGTGAATGTATTATCGTATTACACTGAGATAGTTTATATTTAAAATATTGTAAGTTAGGAAGAAATTCTTTAAATATTAACTAAGTAAATTTATTAATACCATAATATTATAATTATTAATAAATATCTCACAAATACGAGTTTTTTTTTTTAACAAAACATTTGTTACAGTAAGGTATAGTAGATATTAACAAATATTTTACTTGGCAATATACGTATATTTAAAAATAACTATTATGTTTATCTAAACATTACAAATTTCTTAATATTAAAATACAACACCTTAAATATAACAATCAAGCTTTCTTGCTTTTAATTTTTAATAATACCCAGACTCAACCTCCCCTTAATGCAATCATGTGAGCCGATCTTAACGTTGCCTTTTACGTTTTGTTATTGCGCTATCATAGGAAATATAAACAATTCAAATTACCTATTAGGTATCATTTTGCAATATTTTTTTCTATTTATCGTTAACATAAAACTAGGGTAAATTAATTTAAAAGTTGTTGGCTGTATTACTAGTGGCCTATCACTAATTATTGTATTATACATTTGCATTTTTTTAAGTGCAGTATGCAGTCCCAGTGGGTAGGTAAGTTTATTAAAAGTTTACAGTAAGTAGAGCCAAAATTTTTTTCATATTCTTGTTTTTAAAAAAGGCTTGAATGCAAGAATTGTTTCAAATTATTAATAATCGAATAAAATTCCATCGTTAACTAATTAAATTTGTACAACATTACTAACGACAAGTATAATAAACCGATGCTTATAAAACAGGCCGTAAAATAAATGCGGCCAAAAAAGTGACACTTTGGAGATGTTATTTTTCATGACAGTCTCCTAAAAAGTATTTTTTTTTATTTTCATAGTTTTTCCAAGAAAAAAATGTGTTGGGTTTGACCGAGATTCGAACGTGCGTCGCGAAACACAAATTGCTTAATTTTGAGTTGTTTGACGTCCTGTTTGCAGGGGTTATAAACGATATCCTTGTAGATAACACTTCCTGATGGACCTGCCACTTACTTCATAACATTTCAGCCGGAAGTACCATTGTACCAACTAGCGGCCGCTACATTTAATATTAGTTTTTTTTTTAATTTATTCATGTTTGTTGAAATTTATAAGCATGTATTGTTAACTTTTCAATTTAATAAAATATATTTTCTGTATGTGTATTTTTGATTTCATATCCCTAATATATTTTAAGCTAAATACTAACAAATATAAATTACTAGATTTAAAATCATCAATTAACAGATAGAAACAAATTTCAACATTTACAAATAATATGTTTAATAATAACATAAAACATTTGATAACTAAAATAAAAAGATATCTTGGAAATCGAATAGTATTTTATAATACAATTAAAGTACAATGTTAAACATACACAAGGTTTCTTAAACTATACAGTTCTTAACTGTTAACAATCAAATTTTAACATTTACAATTAATATTTTTAATAATAAAATGTAAGATTTGATAACTAAGATACAAAGATGTCTTGACAATATAGAATACTGCTTTATTAAATAATGAAATATAATACGAAACATAAGTTTATTAACTGTTAACAATCACATTTTAACATTTACAAATAACGTTTAATAGTAAAAGTTAACATTTAATAACTATGATAAAAGTGTTGTATTGAACAATTAAAGTATAACGTTAAAACATATATTTGTTAACATATTTGATTTATGTTAATAAATCTATTTTAATTTTAAACAAGTAAATAAGTTTAATATTAATATATCGGTGTTTATTTTTAACTGATGAGCTTTTAACTTATGACGTGGTTATAGTGAACTTACGTAAGTTCGGCCATATCCAAACCTACCACATGTTAAATATTAATAATGTTTCTTAACATTAAACAAACGTTACTCTCAGTGTAAGTATGGTAAATTATTATTTTTTTTTAATTTTGTTTAAATGTTTTGGTAAATTTAACAAAATCAATAATCAGAAATTAATAGCATTAGTACATAGGTAGAAGTCAAACAGGTTTGATCTGACTTGTTATAGATAAAGTTTGGAAAAAATTAAAATTATAAATTTTGTGTTTCTTAAAAATATATTAGTATAAGATGATGTAATATGTATCTACTCTTATTGCGTTAGATGTTTACAAAGTAATCTGAAATAATGCTGTGGGTGATTCATCGTTCAATTTTAAGACGAAAAGCTCCTATAAACTTGTGTGATAGGCTTTGTCGTTTATGATATACAGAATGTTGACATTTTTGCAATATACGAGCTCTGACTGTTAGTGAAAGTTACAATAACTTTTCCTCAGTGACGCTGCTGGTTTCCTTAACTACTAAGAAAGAACATGCTTATCCTAAGTGGCCTTTGGAATTTTGATAATCACTGTGTCAAACAAAGAAACCAACGCAGAAAACAAACAAGACATTTTTATCGTTCCAACTTCATTGGAACAGCAGTTCTGCTTTCGTATGTGTTCAATTATTAGCAAAGTCCTGCGTTTACTTATGCTGAACTGGCTAATATGCATTTCTTGTATGGTTTAGCCAATGGAAATGCCGTACAGACTAGACGTATGTATGCCCAGCATTATCCAAATAACCGCTTACCATGTTCTATACTGTATCTTAGTTTACAAGAAACTGGAACTTTTGCAAGATCAAATAATATTATTGGACGACGAGAACTACGAGAACTGCACAACTAGAAGATCAGGTTGTTTAAATTATTGACGAACATCCAGAAACCATTACCAGACAAATTGCTCAACAAGAAAATGTTAGTTACAAAACAATTTGGAATAATATAAAAGAATTTTTATCGTATATTGTATTCATATCATGTTTAATGTGTTCAAGAGTTACTTCGTACTGACTATCTATGCAGTATTACCAATGGATTAGGTATATACTAATGTACTATAAAATTAATAAATTTTTATTTTAATTTAATATAAATAGTAAGACTATACTTAAACCAGTAGAAAAGGAGAAAAGTGAAGAAGAAGTATATTTAATGTTAAAAAAATAGATTTAGCAGTAGATCTGGCAAGATTTCTGCTCGTTGAATGAGAATTGTTATTAAATGGTTTGTTTTGGTTAAAATTAAACTGTTAGTGGAACACAAATTTCATCAAACTAATCTAGCGTATTTTAATTTACTTATTTAAAAATAGTCAGTTTTAGTAAAATGACAATTAACAGCGATAATAACTATTTATGTACCAAGTCAGCAAAATGATTCTTTATCAAACTAGTATGGACCGAGCGAGAGAAGCGAGCGAAAGTAACATGCAAAGACACTTTGCTGATGTGGTCCTTTCAAACTTTTAACGTCAATCGTAAATAATTATAATTAATAAAAAAATAGATATTATAACATCATATTTTAGTATGACAAAGCAAACAAACACACCGATTACCCAAAAAATCAGTTACATACTATTTCTATTAAACGGTCATGGCTATGTTGATGTTGATCAATATTAGCGACAGATAAAATATTTAATTTTTACACTGAGATAAAGTGTTTGTTTACTTTCGCAAATGACTATGGCAAATGGATGGGTTTATTGACGGTTGGCGATAAATATTATATTAGTATTTTTGCATAATTTACTTTACTTCCAGGCTAGCTCTTATCATGCTTCTTACTGCAGCTGCTGTTCTTAAAGAGTCTTGTATTTAAAAGAATAAGGAGGTTTTGTTATTAAATCACAAACCTGTTGTAAAATGGTGTTGTCTATGGTAAAGGTATTTAGTATTATCTGATGTAATTTTATAAATCTCAAACTACGCTTCTACTTTAGAAAACCAAAGTGTTGGGTTGTTTTTCCAAAAAGGCAGAAGCTTTACTATTTAACTATATTAAGAGGAGTTCTGTTTTCTGACATCGTCAGGGCCACCAAATGTACAATACCGTTCGCAGTTTTACCAAAAATAAAACATGAATAACGGAAGCTTCTTTATTTTCTTTTTATAAATATTTACTTACCAACTTTGACAAAATTGCAAAATGTCTACATTTTTCAACTATAACTAAAACTATGGTAAGTTCATTTTGTAACCAAAAAAATTAAAACCCATTTTGGCGTTCATGATGTTGTCCAGAATCAATTACTCTTAGTGCTAGACTCTGTATACAGTAACGTTTGGAATTTGGATATTTCTTTATCTTGTCATTTGAAACGGATCTGCTTAATTTTGTCATATTATAAATAATAAAAATAAGTTTTTATTTTCATTACAAACTGTCTACTATACTGCTATTTCGGAATGCACCAGCACAGCCACCCAAAAAAAAATATTTTTTAGTCTGGGGATCAGAATATGTGTTTTTGGGGTCGCTGAATTCGAATCCTGGGTCCATTTTACCCTATCACACGTCAAGGTTTTGTCGTAACCTCAAAACACCCAATAGTTAAGGCTTTTCAGACTTTTTAACTCATATTAGCCAGTGACTCAAACTTTAAACATAAAAGCCAAGCTGCTAACTTCAAATTTTTAACCTTATAATCCCATAAACTCATAACCCCATAGTGCAACAGCCACATACCCTTAAAAATGCTATAATTTACAGCCACACAAAACAAATTGGTCTGGGGATCAGATCATGTTTCCTACATGTTTTCTATGTGTTTATTGGGTCGCTGAATCCGGGGTCCGTTTAATCCTATCACGTCATTGTTTTGCTATAACCTCAAACAACAGTAATTGAGGCTTTTCAGTACTTTTTAATGCATATAAGCCTGTAATTCAAACTTTAAACACAAAAGCCATGCAGTTATCTTCAAGCCCATAACCCTATAGCACCATAAACTCATAACCCCTTAAAGCAATAACACCGTAACCTTAAAAAATCGCCATAATTAAGGCTTTTCAGTACTTTTGTAAGCATATTACATTGAGACTCAAATTCGACAAACTTTTTCTCGCGGATGGTTGTCCTATCTTTGTCTGTACCCAAGGCACTTCCTCGATGTGACAGCGGACAATGAGTTTATGGGATTATAGGGTTATGGGTTTGGAGTTAGCAGCTTGGCCTTTGTGTTCAAAGTTTGAGTCACAGGCTTATATACGTAAAAAGATCTAAAAAGCCCCAATTATTGTGTTTTTGATGTTATTCCAAAACACTGACGTAATAGGGTTAAACGGATTCCAGATTCAAATTCAGCGACCCTACAATCACATAAAAGAAAAAACTTTTTTATGTGGCTGTAAATTATAGCGTTTCTTAAGGTTATGTGGCTATTGCATTTTGTGAGTTATTAGTTTGTGAGGTTATAATATTAAGGATTTGGAGTTATCAGCTTGACTTTTGTGTTTAAAGTTTGAGTTACGGGTTTATATGAGCTAAAAAGCGGTGAAAATTCTCAATTATTGGTATTTTTGAGGTAATGGCAATATTCTGACGTGATAAGGTAAAATGGACCCAGGATTTGATTTTAACGACCTCAAAAAAACATAGAAAACACGGTCTGATCCCCAGACCCATTTTTTTTGTGTGACTGTGTAGTTTGGATCAATTCTCAATACAACTATTATTGGTAAATAAAAAAGTTATTTTTTACTATTAAGTTTAAACAATTGTTTAACTGTTTGATAAAAGGCGACAAAATGATCAAAGACATGACTTTGACACGACGTAGCTTGCTGCTACTTACTGCTACTATTATTGTCGTTCAAGATAATTTGCATTGCGATTGTTTTACTATAATAATAAAATACGATGGCTGTATATACTCGCATATCCGTTTAATTAGAAGATATTATTTTTTAATCACATTGGGAACTTTCCTAATACATAAAAAGCAGTATTCAGCATGAACTAGGTACACTTATTTATTTATTTCATCGGAAACAAGGTGTACACACCAATTTAAAGGGATAAGGTTATACTGATATTTTTACGGCATGGATATCATCTCTTATCTTGCTGTCTGCCTATAGTCACCCAAAGTAAAGGCGGGACAAACCATGTAATGCATCAAACTCAATATGAAATAATTATAAAATTAATTATGCGCTTGGCAAGATAATACCAGATCAAAACATTCACTCAAGAATGTAAACAACTCCTTAACAGACCGGATTAGCATTCCAAGTGTGTTTATATAAAATCTTGATTTTGACCCAATACCATCAGCGCGCGACCACATCAAGCGCAAATTCCCTAAATGGATCTTGGTATGTCCGGCATCTCTAATTCTATATTAATGGGCAGATCGCGTCGTCCCTTCATCATTTAGGGTCGGTTAGGGTTAAGCCAATTATTATACAAATATCAAAAGGGCGAATTTCGGATTCTGCGGTTCATAAAGTCCATAAAGTTTAGTTGTTAGTGACGTTGTTAAAAAGCAAATCCGTTTTATTTACGATAAATAATTAAATTAGAGTAAGTATTTACCATTCCCATTTTAAAAGGTCTTTAATCTTTAAAGCCATAGGTTTTTTTATTTAAATATAAATTTGGGGCTAGATTAGATCAGATTTAATTAGGACTGTGGGCCATGTGGCCTTCCCCACCTCGACCTTTTCAGATCTATTGTGGATATCCTTGAATCGTTGTTTAGAGTACCTTGTCTAAATCGGTCTTTTGTAGTAGACTCTATAAACTTTTCTGCTGACATTAAAAAAATGTTCTTACAAGTACAAGAAAAGAAGAACTGCAGGCACAAATACTCTTGTGGAGGGAATAGGTAAAGTAGGGTACCAGACGTATACGAAATCTGTGTTTTTTTGGTTCATCTAATCGACCGTGTTTGGTCCAAAAAGTCAAAAATCAAAATGCCATAGACTATGAAGACGATTTTTAAGCTCCTGACTATAATATTATTTATAATCACTACATTGATGATTATCTAGGAGGGGCTGACACTAAAGAAAAAGCCATTAAACTGATAAATGACGTTATATTTGTCCACAAACTAGTAGGTTTTATTATTTGTAACTGGATCGCTAACAATATAGATGGTATCCATCCTGACAGCAGAGACAGCTAAACATTTTTGAAACTATGACAAAAAACGAAGAAGAAATTTTTAGAAGTAATTTGGAGCAACAAAAATTGAAACCGACGTTTTTTAAAATCGTAGACAACCTTCTAAAAATTCTTATGTTAATCTTTGATCCCTTAGGTTTCTTACCTACAATGTCTTATCTTATCCACAATAAATTATTTCTACAAAACCTTTGGGGAAGTAAGATTGCATGGAATAACGAAATCACATTTACTATGAATGAAAAATTAATAATGTCACGAGCATTTCGGTCGTGAGGGAGTCACTTTAAATGGTGACTCTGTGTGCTGCCTGACTTGGGGAAATAAAAGGGCAGAACAACAACTACAACATTTAATATGAGACGTCTATTTTGAATTGCTTAGGGGTCACTTTAGTCTTCTGTAGGAGTAACTACTGTATTTTCGAGTGAGCATGAGTGCTGTATCATTCTGATAAGGATCCAGTTTTGTAAAATTTTGTAGTATTTATATTAACTATTCAATGAAAACAATAAACGCAAGGGCTAAGGAAAAATTCTAATATTACTGGAATCGTAGTTACATTTATTATTATCCTGCACCAAAAAGGTGTTAGTATATGATTAAAAAAAAGAAAAATTCTAACTAAATAATTATTATATTCTTATATACGGATATACGTTTATTCCATTAGCTACAACCCTTTCCGTATTTCTCTTTTTATATAGTATGGACCGAACCATCGTAGAAGTTTCTTACTTATTCCCAGCCTACGGTACGGATACATCCGTTCCTGTTGATAGGTTTTATCCCCTCACAGCTCTTTTGCATCCAGCAATCGATTAGGTTTTGGTTGAGTTATCTCTCCCGGGTATCCTGCCTTAGAGGTATCCACCAAGTAGGTAAAGATATTCGGTGCGATTGGCGAACTTGACTCAATAGCCGGAGAGCTAGTAACACAAATTTCATTAAGTGTTTGATGCACTTTGAAATTTTGTAATTTGAAATCATTTGGATGGAAAAGCAGATATACCTGTGTTGGCTAGACCCACCCCAGGACACCAGGTACTGCGCATAATAGAAAGAGGTCGTAAAATATGACCCAAAAAAGTGTTTAATTCAGAGGCCAACAAACAACAATTTAAAGTTTAGGTAATTCTAAAATACTAGTAATTTAGGCAGACACTTTTGAGAGGGTTTATAATTGATAAATCAACCCCAAAGGTTGATTTTTTTAAATATAATTTAAAGTGTTTGAATCACGCTGAAATTTTAATAGCGTCTTAATTAAATATAAAAAAAATAAATTCCAAAAAGGCAGACACTTTTTTCGGGGTTTAAATGCCAGCCAACATAAAAATGAATGAACCTTGTTATGCGCCACTATGCATTGAATAAGTATATACTTTTTAAAAACTAAACATTTTAAATTACCAAGACTGTGAAATAATAAAACAATAATATTTTTCCTTTTTTTTTTTAGGAAAAAAAAACAAAAACAAAAACTAAAAGTTTCGGGGCTCGAACCACCAACTTGCTATCCACACTATAAAAATAACTTCTTTCGCGAGGGTGATGGGCATCTAAATGCCGGTCACGGAGAGTTGCCAAATAATCACTCCACAAATCCATAAAATATTCAAATACATCAGAGGCTGGAAAATCCGAATCCAGTGACCAAGATAGAACGTTGAAACCCCAAGAAATCTCCTCAAACACGAGCTAGGTCGTTTGCACACCAAATTCTTCCAAAACAACCAATTTCTGAACAAAATATTGTTCTCACACAAACAGTTACGCCTTCATAAAATCCCAAACTAGGATGGCACAAATTTATCAAAATTACTATATAATTAATTAATTAGACACAACTTAAGATCTCCATCTTTAAAATCGTCTATCAGTTTTTTTTTTCTACACAAAAAGCTTCTAGAAAAATCAGCTTCTAGAAAAACCCGCGGTCGTCGCCGCGCAAGACATCCAGAAAATTCGTTTCCTTAATAGCCAAT
Organism: Psylliodes chrysocephalus; assembly: GCA_927349885.1. Lineage (NCBI taxonomy): Eukaryota > Metazoa > Arthropoda > Insecta > Coleoptera > Chrysomelidae > Psylliodes > Psylliodes chrysocephalus. Next base: position 29,181,941 of record OV651816.1, read on the forward strand.
CAAATGTAATAATTATACCATTTCTACAAACTAACACACCTATACTAACCAATCACAACACGTAATATAAAAATCAATATCTGTAGTAAAAACTAACAGACCTATATTGACCAATAAGAGTTAATATTCACAAAACCCCTATTAACAAAAATAATTCCAGAGTGTTCTAGAATATCTACTATAACTACACCTGAAACACTAGAACAACCCAAATCACAATAATAATTTACCCACGTAATGTAATCCTACTAACTGTTACAAGAAATGAAAAACCCATATAAAACTGATATAAAACATTACAATAAAATTAAAATAATAATTATATCATGCATGGAACTACAAGTCGGCGCAGCTCCAAGTGCACAAGGTATGTGAACAATGCGTTCCGTGTCAACGAAACTTCAACCTACAAACTGTCGAATTTAAATGTCAAAATAATGACAGTAAAAGTACAATATAAACAATATATTGTAAATAATATTTGAAATATTAATTTAAAATACAAATAGTGATGTTATTACTAATATATAAATTGAGTTCAATGGTGAGAATCCCTAAAATAAAGATGAAAGTAAACAAATGTCGAAAACAAACCATAAAGGTTCGTGAAAATATCAACACTGCGGTCAAATCGAAGAAAAACTGCCTCCAAATGCAAAATACACATGAAGCAAAGTATTTAAGAAATGAAATATGTCTTAGAAATGAAGTTATGATTTAATGATGTCTCAAGAAGTGTTATAAAAAAAAACAAACATAATGTAGTATTAAGAATTACTTTAAAAGTATCTCAATCAAAACAAGACAAATATAAGGTAAATACGAAGTTCTAAACAGTATACAGATAGTTATTTAAATGATTTTCTATTCATATATATGACTTAAGAGTTTTGGAGGGTAGCAGATAATGGGGTCTATTCTGTAAAAATTCCTTTATATTTAACGGCCTTTAAAAATATTTTCTTCTTTACTTCTGTCGTTATTTAAACGGATCTTTAAAATAAATTAGAGTACTATCTTAAAGAAATCGAAGAAAAACTGCCTCCAAATGCAAAATACACATGAGGAAAAGTATTTAAGAAATGAAATATGTCTTAGAAATGAAGTTATGATTTAATGATGTCTCAAGAAGTGTTATAAAAAAAAACAAACATAATGTAGTATTAAGAATTACTTTAAAAGTATCTCAATCAAAACAAGACAAATATAAGGTAAATACGAAGTTCTAAACAGTATACAGATAGTTATTTAAATGATTTTCTATTCATATATATGACTTAAGAGTTTTGGAGGGTAGCAGATAATGGGGTCTATTCTGTAAAAATTCCTTTATATTTAACGGCCTTTAAAAATATTTTCTTCTTTACTTCTGTCATTATTTAAACGGATCTTTAAAATAAATTAGAGTACTATCTTAAAGAAATCTGTTTAAATAGTGACAGAAGTAAATTAACGAATACAAATATACTTTTAAAGGCCGCCAATATTTTTAAAGGCCGTTAAATATAAAGGAATTTTTACAGAATAGACCCCAAAGTATTTGAGTTTAAATTAAATTTCTGAAAACCTTAGTTCGTTGGTTAAAATAAAACCGTTACACTGTATCTATTCTGAAGAAGATGGAATAATCTGACTTGGTGTTTTATAAAAAAATATTTTTTTTATATTTCTTGAATTCCTAAAGATATATAACTCGTATTTTCAGGGCAGGTTTAAATTCAAACGGTATACCTATTTACTAATATAATAGCATACCCATTTTTTAAAATATACATTGTGTCTACGTAAGTTGGAACCATATGGAATACTTTTTTTAATATTGTTTTTGTCAAAATATTTGTTCCTGATAAAAAGTCTGGTCTAAAACCTAAAATGCCAATCATTAAGTATCAATTTTTTCAAGCCGTATACGAGGTTTGTCAAAAATATGAATTTTACTCAATAGTAACGTACCTTTATTTTTTACAGACGAATGCTAAAATACAAAGTTATTAAATTAAAAGATATATTTAAATCTCAAATTACAGCCAATTAGCATTAAAATTCAAATTTAAATGTATAACTACAAACAATTTATAATGTAAAACGTTAATAATCACCTAACCTCAATTTTCTTGCTAAATGACTGTTATTGCATATTTGAGTATAATTCAAAAAAACTTTACTTTGTAAGATTCTTCTTTATTTTGATGGCTTACACAAAGGTTGCATTTTTAATTTTGGATGCAGAACTTTTTACCAAGAATGAATTTTTTCACAAAACCAATAATAAAAAAGTTTTCTTTATGGTTCCAACTTAAGTAGGCACATTGTATATATGATTGCAATTTATAGATAAATACACAAAATTCTCACTTCCTACAAAATCTTCAAATCAAACAAACGTATTAGACAGGCGAGAAAACCTTTTATCGCCATTTTATGTCAGTTTGTAAAACTCATCTCCATGAACTTACCGAATATATTCAAGAAACAAATGGGTTTAATCTACATCGCCTCTCCATCACAATTGAAGGGGCAATAAAACTCCCCCTCTCTACGGTTTGAAATTCTGTGATGGCCTCATTTAACCCTTTAATTAACGTCATTACTCTCGTGCATATATGCACCAGAATGACAGAGGGATGAATTCTGTCTTTTGAACTCGGCTTGGAAATACAGGAAATTCGCCTTAAACCGTTGGGTGAAGTAGTGTCGACATGACGACAATCGGTAAAATACACTTAATGGTTTTATGTCGACGACAGTCATAGAACTAGATTTCACTGTTTCTGAAAAAATGGAAATACCGGTTTAATATACTTACTGGTGAAATTTTCTTTGTTATCGTTGGATATCTAAGATTTTTTTACATTACTTAAACGTATATAGTATTTAACTATGATTGAGAATAATCCAATGATAATCCTTTATTTTACTGAAATACACAAAAAAAATCTTAGTCTTAGTCACAGCATTTTATTGGAATTTTGCATATTTCATTATTTTTAGTTTCGACCAGACATAGTTATTATAACGATTAAAAAAATGATTAAAAACAGTTTATTTTTAATTTATTTATGTCTAATTAATTTATTTATTATTTAGGCACTACTATAACTCACAATTCTAATTTATTTATTACAATTTCTCTTAACTATACAACTTTTATATTAAAAATTAACGTCTACCGACAAAGTTGCGCCATTTATACAAAAATAAAACACTCTAGAAATAATCAGCTCTGACTATTAGCTCAGTCTAGAAGTTCTGCAAATTATCCACCACGCGTCAGACAGGCTGCTCTTCATATGGCCAGGGTTAGACGTCCTGTCGCATATTAGGTGGTACACAAAGAACAGAGTCGGCTTCAGGCGATCTCACGACATCTCATGAAGCCAGAAAAGAACAATAAAAGTCTAACAAAAAAGACACCATAGCGTTTTTTGTAAAAATAAATAAATAAACAAACAAACAAACAAATAAAACTATTCAGAACCACAAAACCAACTTGTAAATTTTAAAATAAAGTAGAATACCTATTGAGGAAAAATATTATTAATATCGTAAATGGAAGGGAAAGGAAGAAGGAAATGTTTAAAACTTAATGTTTAAAGGATAAACAAGTTACAGGTCCTTGCAAACCCTAACAAGATTACTTTTAGATGGACGCCGGAAGATTAGGAAGTGTTGGGATCAAGAAAGCAGATCTAACAAGGAATGGATGTGAATGAACCAGAACCCACATGTTTTATTTGGTATCAACATGATAAAAGGGTGCAAATAAAAGAGATACGTAGAGAAAAATAAAAGCGTTGATAAGAACTTCCTGGACTCAAGCAATTTAGAATATTTATAGAGGGTCCATAGAAGAGCAAGCTAAACTTTAAAAGAACTGAAGTCTCTAATAGAAGAACTATTTACGGGATACTTCAGCAGTAGAAAACACCTAAATTTCTTAGGGATATCTGGTGACTCCCTATGTGAAGATATGTGAAGATGAGGATGAAACTTCCATATATAATATGATGCCATTATCGGACCTTTAATCTAAATAGGAATGGCAATTTGCGTTCAAATACCCGAAACCGGAAGAAATCGCGAAAGCGCACATAAGTCACATTTTTAAATTTACTAAGAGTATTAACCTCATGTTGTTGAAACTGAAAGGGGTATAATAAAATTATTCTAAAGCTATAAGTGCACTTTTAACCACATATTAATTCAGATAGATACATAGATAAACAAGTTGTGAATGTAGAGATTAAAGGATGACCTCCCACCCCTTGACCTAGTCATAAAGGCGGAGGCCAGAATGAGTGCACACAGACTGGAAATTTCCAACAACTGGAACCCACTGGGACATCTTAAATATACCAGAATAACATATGAAGTAAATGATTCTATATTAAATTTGGGATCAGATCACATGACACCCCTCCTAACCTTTAATAGACTCTTCCAGTAACTGGAACGAGGTAAATAAGGAGATAGATAAATACTTGCTTAGCGGTCTCGTATAGTATATGGATGGATCTAAAACTAACAAGGAAACAGGCTCTGGCGTCATCGTCTCACTGGGAAAATATGCCACTGTATTTCAGGCTAAAATACATGCAATCGAATTGTGTGTACGAGAGAATTTAAGAAGAAAGTACAAAAAACAAACCATCCTAATTCTCTCAGATAGCCAAGCAGCCTTATATGCTCTTGATTTAAACAGAATCAAGTCAAAGCTTGTCTGGAACTGCCTTGAAATACAAAGTGATCTGGTAACCCACAGAAAGGTAAAACTAGCGTGGATACCGGGGCACAAAGGTATCCAAGGAAATGAAAAGGCTGATGAACTTGCCAATGAGGGATCAGATCTACCATTCACAGGACCCAAACCTGTATTTGGGATAAGCAAAACCTCTGCTCAACAAGCAGTGAACAGGTGGATAACCACAAAACATCAAATTTACTGCCAACAGGTAAGAGAGCACAGAATCATTTAGCTAATGCTAAGGGGACCAAAACCACGCATGGCTACTGAGGTACTACAACTCGCAAGGCCTCAAATATCCACCATTGTGGGATTACTAACATGACACTACTTGCTGAAACACCTTCATGTGATGGGATTACAAAATGATCCGACTACGTGTAGATTCTGCATGGAAGAGAAGAGGAAGAAACCTCATACCATGTGATCTTCGAATGCAAAGCTCTTACTAGGCGAAGTTTCATCCTTTTCGGCCTAGAACCGGAAAGAATGCCCCAGAAACATGGTATAGAACCTAATAAAACTAACCAAAGACACAGGACTATTCCAAAGATAGTACCTGAATACGGGGAAAGCAGGGAAGTACAATAGACTCAAGATGCCGCAGTGTTCTGGGCCAAACCGATCCCTACCTGCTTACAACCAATAAAGATAAAGATCATAGGTAAACTGGGTATGAGTGGGTAAATAACTGGGTGAATGATATTCTTTGAAGATAAAGGTAGTCCATTAATGGATTTGTAGAGGTACAAAACCACCTCTTTATTGAAAATAAATGTAAGACTATCTCAGGTCAAATTGAATAAAACAGGCATTGTAGCAAATCATTTGTTATAAACACAACAAATGGTAGAAAAAAGTTTGTAAAGCAAAAGAAGTTGAAAAATGAAACTTCATTAGGGGTGAGGAAATTAACTAGAATCGATGGGCAAAAGTATGGTACTCCGAAGAAATATATTATTAACAAAAAAAATTAAGAAAATTGCCTGAGATTATGAATTGAGAATCGCTGATAACTACCATCAAAGGGAATTACTTAACAAAAGTCAAATATCTCCAATATCAAGAACAGTAAATCGAATAAAAATGTATAGAATTGTATATATCAGAGAAAGAAAAAATATAATAATAATAGCACTCTCCCTAATTCACCCCTTATGAGTGAATTTCAACCCCTGAAGCCGACTGAGCAACTTGTGTGTGGGAAGGGTGGACTATTATTATTATTATTATTATTATTAGTATTATTTGCCATGGCAGTCCAGGGCGACTTAAAGATGATTGAAGGTGCCATTTAACATACAGGTGAGAAAAACCCAAAAAACCCCACCCAACGTCATCTAAACGGAAACGCATGGCGATTTTATAATATGGATGTCATATCAACACTAAATTTCTGCTAATGCGGCATCCATCAAATCTTATACGAAAACATGCAAATAAATTTACATGGTCTTATGTAGGATTCGAAGTCGGTTGCCTCACAACCATAAAATTGCTAGCAAATGAATTGGAACGCCTTAGATACCTATGTTACCGATCTGATAATATAGGATGAGACTGATGGAAAAGACAACAGGTCGTAATTTATTAAAAAAATATTTGACTTTATAAGGTTCCAATGAATGGAATAGATTAAAGTAGAATGACTAAACAAATAAATAAGCTGACTGGAACTGATGTACACACTAATAGTGAGATGAAAGTAGAATGAATACTTGTGTAAAAATCGAATTATTTTATTAAAAATTAGGCTGAGCGCTTTGGACTTTCAGAGCCATTATCAAAAACTCCTAAAAGGCGTTAAATATTAACAATTGAAATATTGTTATTAAAAACTTATGTCTAAAATACTCTCCACATGGGATCAATGGCAAGATAAATTAGTGTTGGATTTGTAGTTTACCAAAGGTTGAACCCAACACATACTATGAATACGGCCCTAAGGCTCGCTTACCAAGTGGACTGTCTGTTTTCGGTACTAGCTTTAAATATTTTCATGCGGATAATGAAATTACAGCAACTTCGTAAAAAACAATTTATTGTGCAAAACGTTGCACGACAATTTTTGAATTTAACATATTTTCACTACACTTTATTTACAAACACCTAGAAGCTTAACACTGCCTTAGGGTTAACATTACTTAATATTTATTATCATTTTAGTATCTTTGCTCAGAGAACTTAATATTTATTACCATTTTAGAATCTTTGCTCAGAGAACTTATGTATTTAAAAAAGAATAACTACCATCTAGTTTGACTTCTCTCGAAGTCCAAAACGATCTGGTCTTTTTACTGTTCAAAGAAAGATATGCATGTTTACGTGCCTGCAAATGGTTGGCCTTGAGTGGTTTCGCGCTGATTCAACTCAGTGAGCACGAATATGGTCACGTAGACGTTTGTTTACAGACGTCCATAATAAAACACCTGCGCACCGAGCACAGGACCGTCTTTGATTATACTATATTTTAAAATGTGTTTTAAAACATCCTCCACAAAAAAAAGATTGAATGGGTAAGTGGTGAATTAAAAAAAATTGCCATTTTATTAAGTTTTATATTTAAAAATAAATGTATGAAACGATATATCGATAAGTTGCCGCATCGGTTTCAGTTTGTATCTGCTGGCGAACACGTCCCAACTCAGTTTCCAGCCCTGTTTCTTTCACAAGTGGCAAATAATATTAAACTATTATTTTTTGAATAAAACTCTAAAAATCCAAGATAATAAATAAATTAGCATTATAAAAATTGGTGGGAGTAGTGTGCTAAAAAATATATAATTTGTTTTACGTTGTTGTTGTTTGTTCAAATAGTTCACCTTGGGATCTGATAAAAAAATGGCTTATTTGAAATATTTTGTATCCTTTGATCTTGGTTCTATAATTTAAATGATTAAAGCTTACAAAAAAGCGTTGTGGTTGGGGCACTAGGATATAATAACCTAATTACCCTAAAATTAGCAAATGGGCGCCACCGTATTTAAATTCGCATATTTCTACAAATAAAAGTAATAAATCAAAATACGGAAGCTTCCTATTAAACTACAATGAAAAATAAAGGATATGCCTTCAGTAGATATGGGAAAACCAGATTCTAATCTACAAGAGTTTCAAATAATAAAATGACTTTTAAAGTTATCTATTTTGAAATAGAATTCAGGGCAATAAAAATTGACCCATCTCGATAAAATAGGACTTCATAAAGTAGTAGAACAGGTCTCATCTACGATGAAAGGTCTCTAAACACTCTACGATACTCCTTAGGTCCTCAAGACAACTACTATCAAATCAGAAAGTCCTTAGAGCATTCTAGACATTATCATTTATTATGTTCTTATAATCTCGAGAAGTTGATTACTATACGAATCAGCAAATCCTTTTTTATATATCAAGGTAATAATTCTTCATTCTTCCAATAAAAAGCGACCATCCAATGTAATCTCCCAATAAAACCATTGATATGTTGCATAGCTAAAATGGATAATCATGTAAGTAAAACGGATAAGATGAACGTTTTGAATAATAAAATAAATCTATTATACAGAAACGTATATATTCGAAACATTCGACTAACAAAAAAAAAAAATAACTCCAGAAAGTTAAAAATACAAAACTCGTTAATCTGTGATAATTACTGTATAAAACCAAAAAAATATTATTTCTGGTTCTTACCATAACTAACCTAATGGTTTCTGAAAGTTAAAAAGCATCTAGTTATTAGAAGATCATCTCGATAACTCTGAAATAAATCTTCGAAAAAGTGACAATCGAAATGAAATTCGACTGACAGACCGAATTGTCATCGCAACGAAAGAGACGGGACAATAGAGGTGTTATATTTCTAAAAAGTTCACCTTGATGCTCTTGTCTCATATGTAGAAGTTGTACGTCACCAGGGAAGGAGAAGTTACTTTGGGAGCAGGTATTTGTCTTAAACATTGTTCTCTTTAATCTCCTACAAATATTTGCTCGAGAGGCTTCATAGTTTCATAGTGTTCGATGACTACAATTTGTGCGAAACAACGCGATATATTGTTTTCTAATTCACCTCAGTTATTTAAGGTATTCTGAAATAAGTGTGGATGGTTTAGTTTGACAGACGTTAGGGTGTGTCTGCTATCATACGTTATGTTTTAAACTGAAATGTAGAATTTTTCCCTTGGATAGTTTGCAATATCCCTAGAGCTCGATATCATATAAATAAATAATTTGAAAATTTGCTTTCTAATTATAATTGTAACTTTCTAACCAAAAATGCGTAAATTTATCTTATTCTGGTTTTAATTACGTTTTGTTAGCTCCTAATGTGTTCTTTACATCTACGTTACTGATCTGGATAAAGTCCAGGGTATCTGTAATTTGAGAGGGTTATTTTTTCCACAGCACTTTTGACGTACTAGGCTCATTTTGCAACTTCCTAAACAATTAAAACCTTCCTATGTTCGTCAGACACCCTACAGAAGAGGTAAGACCATCGGACAACCGTAGAGGATATGCTCAATAGTTATATTTACTTGTTTGTATCCCTTACAGAGCAACAAGTATGACAGTCGCATGCTATGGACCTGCCCCAATAACCAATCAGAATGCCTACGATATTGCAAAGATTCTGTCCAACCATAGACAAATATTTGTTTGCTGTAGTTTTATTAGAATAACTTTAGAATTCCTTAGCAACTCGGCAGCTTTTTGTTTCATCCCAGGTATTCTTAAATTTTCTTTATTTGTTGGAAAGCCCAAACATCATTTAGTTGGCTGCCTTCTTGGCTCTAGCTTGGGTTATTCAATTTTGATTGGAATGGGTACATTGCGAATGGAAACTTGAAAAATTCTATTTCTCCTATTGGTAAATGATTCTACCATGGAGGTATGATACTAACTTTTAGGATCTATAATATTTCTAATCTATAATATGACATAATTAAAGAATTAACTAGCATTTTGTGCATGTAGCAGCACAAATATCTATATAAACAACAATTGAACTTTAGAACGAAAAAAACTCATCTAAAATTGGTGCTTATTTTTATATTTGGCATTATATATCGCACTTTATCCGTATAGAACAATGCACTTATTAATCAAATGTATATGAAAGACACCTGTACATATTTAGTTAGTGTTAGCGTATTTGTTTACCACTTTTCTAAAGACAGTTTGCATGCATGAGCTATAGAATTATTAAAAATATAAAAAAGAGCGCGATGATTTTGATTGATTGCATTTAAGTGGAAATTATTAATTTGGTAATTCTATATCTTTGAATTTGAGATCTAGCTTATAATAAAATGGTTACACTGTATTTTTAGTTTATTAAAATATGGCGAAAAATTGCATAGTATTTGTTTAAAAATAGTTAAATGTTCGTATTCACTTAAACAATGAACGCTTGCTGAAAAATATTCCTTCGAAATACGCGAAAATATTTATTAGTTTTAGCTATCTATATATTTCCGAATTCGATGACAGGCTAATAAAACGGCAGTACAAATTTCCCGACCATAAATCCACAAACAAAAATACACATTTATTTCCATAAGAATATCCATCTTGCTTTGCGTAGGCATCCCAACGAATTCTGCACGATCATAAGCTAATCTTCTTCGACATGATTGGTTTTGTGGCGTCTGCATTCCGTTTTAGTCCTTTTTCAATTTTTTTTTATTGTTGTTTCGTTTGGCTTTTTTCTTGCTTCCTTGTTGCATCGTTTTTGCGTTGTTCTTTCCCTTTGGCTGTATGTGCGGCCTCTTGAAACGATTGCTCGGACGTATTTAGAACAGAACAGCCTTAATTTATTCATAAATTCGATACATTTATTATGAAAATGAATTGCGTTCAGTATTCATTTGTTTATACAGAGCGATGCGGTTCACATTATTAGCAAACAAGCTAGATATCTAAGCTACTATTGGAACTTTAAAGTAGGATTAAATATATTATATGCACTGATAAAACTTTTTTTTGTTTATAGTTTTTAATAACTTTACTATTTTCTAAGGGATAATTCACTAATTTAATTGCAATAGTAAGTAGGTATGGTTTTTAGTTTACGTTATTCAGGAAAGGTTTATTTATCTCCTACACAAATCGCTCAGTTGTCTTTGTAACCAACCAAAAGTTCTAAGCAACTTCCTGAGGGGCATTAATTAAATTAATTCACTTATTCGAATCTCTGTCCTTAATGTTTCTTATGAGTCTGCTTAATTTATAAGTTGTCTTGTTTTTATATCAATAAAGAAAAAAAAAAAAAGAAATCTAAAAAAGTGAAATGTGGACTGTAGCCCTTAGTTTCCGAAGTATTCAATACCCAAGTCGACACAGTAAATGCTTCGAAAACAAAATTTTAAAATAGTGCTTGATATCATCACATCATCACCGTCTTCCTATCCAGATAAAGAACCATCCATGTAAAACCAGCTATAAGTAAGCCAGGTGTCTAATAAACCAATGTACTGTATCCCCCCGGTTGAGTCTAGTTTAAACCGTTGATTTCCGGAGTGTAAAACCTTCAGGTAAAAACCCTTAAAATATTACAGAATGTGTCAATATAAATTGACCCAAATTTTTCAAACTATATAATAAATTTTCCGAAATGTACCTAAGCTAGAAACTATTAACAAGAGTCATAAACAGTAATATGAACTCAACAAATTAAAATTCTGATACACCAAGACATAACATAACAGAAATCGACAATCAAAAAGTGTACAATATTACCAAAATTATACAAAACGTACCTTTCTCGTAAAGGGTTAAACTGGTAGCCTTCCAATGGTGAAAAACAAGATAGCCGAGAGCAAACACATTTGAAGAATCCACTTTAATATTACACACTCAAATGCCGATGAATATTCCTATATGAAACAACGAACTAACAACTCAAAATCTATTGAAATTAGTCATAAATCGCTTTAGGGGGTGTGGAATGGGTCTAAAAAAATCATGGAAATTTAACTAAACAACGAAATTCTTCCAAAATATCCTATACCCGTTCTTCCACAAATAAAACTGGAGTGAATGACAAGCCGAGTTGGTTCATAAATTCATCCTTAAGAATTTATCAGCATATATCTTAGAGACTATTTACGAAAAATTACCCTACAAACTATATCTATATACAATATACTTTTGTAAATTGCTACTGACAAAAATCGATACAAAATCCTACAGTTAAACGAACGCATCTAGTATAGCGAATGCGAATTAAAATCGCTCACTGCGGAGATACTATTACCTATAACTCGGAACCAGACTGAATAACATAAAAAACATAAAACTCTGTCAATTATCGTGTCCCGGCGTTGACTGACATTTACTGTCAACTCGAACTGAAATTCGTACTGTCAAAAATTAAAACAATAACCTTTTATTAAAATAATTACTTTCAACAAAAATAAAACAAATTCGATGAAATTTGTACTGAAAATAATTTATTACCTAAAGGTAAGGTTATAATACATAACATATAAATAAATTTGCAACGAGACTGTCTATTTTCAGGCGAATCTAAAACATTGAAATAAACCAGTCTAGAATGAAAACATAAAATAAATATAACTCTAAATATAACTTATAATAATGATATGTAGAGGCTAACAATACATACAGTTCACAACAAGAATAATGGCGTTAAAAGCTTATCAACAATAAATTACGGTTTACCTTTTCTCCGTATATTTAAATAAGGTGAGTCGAATTTTTCTCTAGTAATTGGCGCGGCTAAAAATGCACGTTACATCTTTAGTTATTGAAAGGACCCCGCAGATTTTCAATGGAAATTGGGTTTCATCTAAATTGTCCCATTTTTTGCAGGGAGCTAGCTTTTGACATCCTGAACAAAAGTCCTTATGGGTGGAACAAAATCCTATGTAAGGATTTTGAGTTATTTGCGAAAGAAGGCCTCGATTTTGACGAACCTCAAAAATCGTAAACACAGGGAAACAACACATACAAAGAGGTTAGGGACTTTATTTTTTAAAAGTCTTGGACCAAGAAGTTATTCCAGAATGATTAGTAGTCATTGATGGAGACGCTGTGTATGAGTGCCCGTCAATAGGCAACTCACAGGATGGTCCTGAACACTTTCGGCAAAAAATTGACCTTTTAATCAAACTTTTCTGAGCTTGATTTCCTGGATGAGTCGCCTCCAGAAAAGTTGGACTGACCGAGGCCATCAATGGTATGGGCCCATGAGTTATCGGCCAAAAAAGGTCCCATTTGGCCGATACTCGAGAAGTGTGAAAACGGGGCGGAAAACTCATACAACGATGGTAATATGATCACGTTTAGACGGCTTTGGGCCAAAAAGTCATTTGACAATGCCCAGCAGGGTTTGCTGGAGATGCCGGGCTTAAGTGCCCATCATTAGGCAACTCTTATGATGGTCACGAACACTATTAGGAAATACTTGACCTTTCAACCATACTTAACATTTTCGACTTTTTGGCCCAAAGCCGTCTAAACGTGATCATATTACCATCGTTGTATGAGTTTTCCGCCCCGTTTTCACACTTCTCGAGTATCGGCAAAATGGGACCTTTTTTGGCCGATAACTCATGTGCCCATACCCTTGATGGGCATGAGTGAGTCCAACTTTTCCGGAGCCGACTCATCCAGGAAATCACACTTAGAAAAGTTTGGTTAAAAGGTCAATTTTTTTCCAAAAGTGTTCAGGACCATCCTGTGAGTTGCCTAATGATGGGCACTCATACACAGCGTCTCCATCAATGACTGCTAATCATTCTGGAATAACTTCTTGGTCCAAGACTTTGAAAAAATAAAGACTCTAACCTCTTTGTATGTGTTGTTTCCCGGTGTCTAAGATTTTTGAGGTTCGTCAAAATCGAGGCTTTCTTTTGCAAATAACTCAAAATCCTTACATAGGATTTTGTTCCACCCATAATGACTCTTGGTCAGGATGTCAAAAGCTCGCTCCCTGCAAAAAATGGGACAATTTCGATGAAACCCAATTTCCATTGAAAGTCGGGGTCCTTTACTCTTAAAGGGGTAAATTAGGGAGAGTATTATTATTAATAATATTATTACGAGGGCTGTTTGTTTCTTTAACCTTTGATCACACAGTATGAAGGCCAGATATACAACAGGTAACTGGCGTGCGAGGGTAGGCGACTGCGCCTCTCCCCTTCCACATATTGTCACTGCCAAGTCCAACATGGCATTTCTTATTAAGCTTAAGGCTCGTAATCAGGACTATCTGTATTTATTCTCCCGCCATGTGTGAATTGCGAAGTGTTATTCATTTCTTGCAGGCAGAAGGGAATAGTGTAGCGAAAATTCATCGAAAAATGAGTCGAATGTATGGAGAGAGCTTATAGAAATTGTTCTGATCCATGACAATACCCGTCCTCATAGTGCTTGTGTAGCCCAACGGCTCCTTGAGCAATTTCAATGATACCTTTTTGAACAACCGCCATATAGTCTTGACCTAGCACCGAGTGATTACCATCTTTTCCATGAACTGAAGAAGTGGCTGAATAAACAGTATTTTTAAACTGACAAGGAGCTTAAAGAAACCATCACAACTCATTTCATGTCACTGGCGGAAACATTTTATTAAGACAGGCATGCAAATCTTATGCACAGATATGAAAAATGCCTCAATCGTCAAGGTGATTATGTAAAGAAGTAATCTTTAATAAACATTACTTTTGGTAATAAAATCATATTATTTTATTCATTTATCTTTCCTTTATAGCCTATCGAAGGTTTAAAAAAACAGCCCTCTTATTTTATTACTATTCTCAAAATTTCGCCGATATACCAAGGATTCCGCCTTGGGTGTTTTCACAAGCAAACGAATAAAAATGGAATTAAAACCTCCAGAAATCTTAAACACAATACTAAACTTTGCAACAGAGGTGAAGTATCTAGGTCTTACCTTTGACACCAAATTAATATGGAACTCGCATTTAGAAAACAGAGCCAAAAGAGCATACATTGCTTATCAACAATGCCGACGAACCGTGAGGCGCACCTGGGGTTTCTCCCTAAGAATCGTCGCAAGGATTTACACTGCTATCATAAGTCCTATGCTAACATACGTTGCAGTTGTCTGGGTACCAAAAACACAGAAATCAACAGCTATCCGTAAACTAGAACAAATTCAAAGAACAGCATATCTCAACATAACATGGAAGTCATTCTTAGTCTCACTCCTTGATATTTATATCAAGGAGGTTGCTTTGAAGACAATGACATGCCTCCGCACGGTTGGAATAGAACCTGATGTAGGATCTGGTGAGGCGAGACGTCGCTTTTGGCAGGAGGCGAGTGTATACTCTTACTGCTTTAAGCGAACATGGACTCCATCTCACCAAGGTATATCTTCCATAAGCCATATAAAGTTTTAATAGAACAAATAGAAGAGTCGAAAGTGGCAGGTACCATTCATATCTACACCGACGGTTCTAAAACAAAACAAGGCTCAGGATGTGAAATATACTCCAGGTTCTTAAACCTTAACATACAAGGGGTTGCGAGCAATATTGCCAGTGTACTTCAACGAATATTCTCATAACAACAGAAGAAATCACCAGAAACAATATCACTGAAAGCAACTTGCTTATCTATACAGATAGCAAACAAGCACTACTCACCCTGAAGAGACCACGAATTTACTCAGGGTGAGTACTGGAATGTCACGAAGCTTTGGCCGAAGTATCCTTTAACAGTGTGGTCACTTTAAGATGGATCAAAGGTCACGCCAAGAAAGCAGCCAACCGAATACTTTTTGGACCTGGCCTTTCTATTGGCCTAACAGAACCGGTAGTGACAAACCTAATTAAAGAACATTACCTTGTAAAATTCAAGGAAATATGGGATGAAACAAGAAACTGCAGAATTGCCAGGGAGCTCTTAGGTAATCCTGACAGCACTGCAGCAAACAAATACTTGACTATGACTAGACACAATCTGCACCAAGTACGAAAGCATCTCCAAATCATAGGGCTTTCAGAATCCGCACTCTGCAGAAGGTACGACTAAGAAGATGAGACCATCGAGCATATCCTTTACGATTTGCTCGACGCTCTCATTTCTTAGAAGGTTTGTGTTCAGCGAGTATCGGCTAACACCGCCCGATATAAGACGGCGACGTTGTCAACTACATTAAATATAATTAATTCAAAACAAATCAACAATGAAAATGATTACCTAAATCCTTAAGCAAAACAAAACTAGAGAGAACGAGGCAAAAGGCTTATAAGGATTAAACCGAAACTGGAATCTCTAATTACCAAAAAACTTCAAACTTATAGTGAAAGTGACCTGAGATTGTGATAACCTGTATTATACAAAGTCGGGATGCAAGCAAAAACAATGATACTGCTTGCTATGCTAATTAAGCTTAAAATTTAGTGAAAATTGAAAATAAAATTAAAATGGTGAACAGTTACATTGATATGAAAAATGTACCTGAAAGAAGCGAAGATGAACACGATCCTAACTGCAATGTTTAACACAAACATTCTACATTTGAATTAGATAATGAAGTTACTTAAAATAAAGAAGATATCGGGAAAGGAATGAACGAAAATTAAAATACAAGTAAAAAAGGAAACAAACAAGAAATGAATCAGAATCAAACTAAAGAAACAAAGCTCGGACTTCTGTTAAAGAATAAACATCAAAGAGAAAAATTAAAATTTAGGCTCGGCTATTTAAAGCGTGTTTTATGGAAATCTGTAAGATTTTCTGCAATCCTTTTAAAACAAAGATGTTATTTATGACTGGCAACAATAATTTGTAGAATCTGGCATTGATATAACTACAGTGTAACAACGTAGGAGTTATATACGAACTTGGTAACCGTCAACTCTAAATTTAATGAATTATTGTACTCTGTACAAAATTTAAAACCGAAGATTATTCTTATCACAGAAACATGGTTAACTTTATCATCAGATATTACACAACATTTTTTTGTTACTCCTCTTGACATTAGTGTCCCTAATATGGAATTATTAGGTTTAAAAATTTATTCTAGCTCTATTACTCTTCATTTAGTCTGTATTTATCGTCTCGAAGACCCTAGCTAAAGACACAATCCTTATTAAAAAACTTGAATATCTGTCTTCACTAGAAAATGTTATTATTATTGGTGATTTCAATTTCTGAGATATTTTGTGGCCAGTTACTCTCACTCCAAGTGATGTTGTAAATTCAAAAAATAAATTTTTTAACTTTGTTCTAAGCTCTTAATTTACAACAACTTATAACAGATCCAACACGATTCCGAGTCAACAATATTCCTTCTACGCTAGATTTGTTATTTGTAAATGATAAACAATTATTAAATGACCCTATCGTTCAATCTCCGATAGGAATATCGGATCATGCAGTCATCATAAGTCGTATACAGTTTAACATAGAGAACCCATCTAACAAAGATCATACTACATCATATGAAATCATCGATTTCGATAACTTAAATCGTCATTTATCTACCATCGACTGGATAGAAACATTGGGGGACTCGGGAGATCCGAAAGAAGTATGGAATAAGTTCACAACCGTTATTGCTACTCATAAAATCCAATACTCTAAAAGAAGATGTTTTACAAAAATAAATTAAAACCGTGGATCAACGGATAACTAATATCCTTGATTAGACATAAAAGTAAATTATGGCGTAAATATAAGCAATCAAATAATATTGTCGTTCTAGAATATCACAAAAATTTTTCCAAGGACCTAAAGAAATTTATAAATGAGGCCCGAGAAGAATATGAAGAGTCGATAGCATGCAGCCAAAACTGTAAAAAATTATACAAATATATTAGATCTTTACAGTCATCAAAAGTATCCATTCCTTTACTAAACAAAGAAGATGGAAGTCCCTGCCAAAATAATTTCGAAACGGCTGAACTTTTAGCTAATACCTTTACAAAAGTTTTAACCAATGAACTTCTCTAGGATCAGTTCCCAGATATCTCACCCGAAAGAATCCCTTCTTCCTTAGTACGGCTCAATTTTACTTCTAAAATTGTCAAACGTCACCTTTTAAACTTAAAAAACAATTCCTTTCCGGGTCTAGATCAAATATCTTCTCTATTTTTAAAAAAATGCTCTAATACCATATTATTTCCTTTATCTATTATAATGTCTTTGTCTTTTAATACACACATATTACCCTCTATCTGGAAAACAGCTTCTGTTACACCCATTTTCAAGAAAGGAAACAAACTAGACTCTAATAACTACCGCCCAATCAGCCTCATACCCATAATCTGTACAGTTATGGAATCCCTAATAACGTTTCTCAGTTTCTCTTAGCGGAAGAAATCATTCCCAAACAGCAACATGGATTTGTAAAAGGGCGATCAACCATGACCAATTTGCTTTGGTGTGTAAATGAGTGGACAGTTTCATTAGACAGGAAAAAACCTATAGACATTGTTTACCTGGATTTTGCGAAAGCTTTTGATCGTGTGCCAAAACGAAGATTACTACATAAGTTAGAACACCTTGGTATACGTGGTGATTTACTTAAATGGATCGAGTAATTCTTAACTGATAGAAAGTACTGTGTTAAAGTTGGAAATTTGCATTTACTTGAAAGACCAGTCTTGAGTGGGGTTCCTTAGGGATCAGTTCTGGGTCCACTCTTATTTATAATATATGCCAGTGACCTTCAATTCCATATCAAGTGCAACAATATTTTTTACGCAGATGACACTAAAATATTTAGTGACCCGTCTTTGAACTTCCAACAGCTTCAAGATGACCTTGACTCCATCTATAACTGGTGCTCAGATTGGATGCTATTATTGGTCAAAAAAATCCTCGTCATAATTATTTTCTAAACGGTCATACGTTAAATAAAGTTAAATCTTACAATGATCTAGGTGTTATAATTACTGAAAATCTCAGCTGGTCTGAGCACGTTCTTCAAGTGTCAAAAAAGGCGAACCCGAAAATGTACTTATTAAAGAAAACATTCGCAAAAGTATCTTTTCAAAATTCGATCCGGCTGTATAAATTATACATTCGTCCGATCATCGAGTACTGCGGAGCTGTGTGGTGTCCGGAACTAGTGCGGGATAAAAATATTCTTAAAAAAGTGCAGCGCCGATCAACCAGACTATTTTTCGGACGTATGAGACCTAATTACGCAGATAGACTAAATGGCTAAACTACAAACGTTTGAAAATCGCCGTATGCGGGGTGATATGATAATTTGTTTTCGTATTTTAATATATAATTTTGGAAATTTAAAATGTATGTTCACCGTGGACAGTGAAAATCGACTACGTGGCCATAAACGGAAGCTGAAAGAAGAACAATTTTTTACGAAAACGAGGCAAAATTTTGTATTTAATCGAATATTCTACACTTGGAATTCTCTACCGGAGAATGTTGTAAATGCTCCATCTGTCAATGTTTTTAAGAACGAACTTGATAATTTCCTATTTTTTAATTAACATTTTATTTGTTTTATTGTTTATTCATCGGTTGTACCTGTTATTGATTTAGTTTTTAGTAATATTGTTTTATATTTAGTTAATATGGGCTTATGGGTCTTATGGCCCCTGCTCTTATCAAATTATAATATTAATAAGAATAAATGGTACTAGGGAAGATAATAAACTGTCACATATATTTACACCTTTACCTCAAATGGTTCAAGAAAAAGAGTTCGTAATAGTTAAAAAAGGGACTTTACACACGAGTGGCATACAACATTTTTTCTACTACCGTACACATAATCCACTAATATTAGAAATATAAAAGTTACTTTTTTTCACTAGTGAAAAAAAGTACTTTACGCACTAGTGAAAAAAAGTAAAATGTGCCAAAAATTGTACACAGCAACAAAAATAAATTTATTGGAACTTTACAAATTTATAATTCTTACAGAACAAAATGACTAACAAATGAAGAAATATTTAAAAAAAAAGGTTTTTAACTCTTATGAATATTAATATTGAATGTGCAATTATTGCAATTACCAAAACTTAAGGTTTTGGCCTTTTCCAGCACAGAGTTTAAAAAATGTTGTGATATTACTTCTGTAACCCTATTTTGAGCTTCGAGTGGTATGGATTTGGCCTTTTCAAGTAAAGAGGTTGAAATATTTTGTGTAACTCTAGTTTCACTGTCGAGTGGTTCCACCAATTCTTCATTAGAGTTGTCAACGGTAAAATTGTAGCTTTGTTTGGAAGTGGATGGCATACTGTCATCCATCAAAATTTTATTAGAAATTTTGTTTTTTTGTGTTATTGTGCTGTCTACGTAGCCTTCTGCAACAGCAGATGATTTCCATCCTCCCATGTTTTTTGACCGTTAGAAGGTCTCCTCCAGAATTTGCCAGCATAGTAGCTGAAGACCTCCTAAAGCAGTTTCCTGTAAAAGCCGTTGGATTGGGCAAGTTTAGATACGTTGCTATAACACTTGGCATTTTACCAAAAGTATTTATCCCTACAGGCTGTTTAGAATATTTTCCATTTGCGAATTTTAAAAAAAATCTGTTACAATTTATATTTGAAGGTCTTAATGAGGTATATTTTTTTATGAAAGATAAATAATCAACTGCAGAATTATTTGGATTTAAAATCGTAAAAATGCGTTCTATTACATTTTTGGTTTCTGATACTTTGACAATATACACTGTTTGTTTATCTTCCACATCGTTAATTGTCATTTTACATAATTCTTCCCGGCGACAAGCTCCCGCAATTCCAATTATAAAAGCTACCTAAAAAATAACATATTGTAATGTTACAAATAATTTATTAAACATTAGGAAATATCTTGACGTTGCGCATGTAAAACTCAAAATAAATGCTATTGTAAAAAATATAAAAGTTTTAGGTATAATGTGCTGCCTAACAACCCCGGTGGCCTGTTAGGACAGCAACTGATTTTGTTAGGCAACACACCATACGAACACACATCTAGTTGCAAAACTTTACAGAATATTTTAATTTTATACTGAGCATTCAAGCATTTACTGAGGCATTTACTTACTTTGATTATTAAAAACTTGGAATCTGGAGCTTTCAACAGAAAATTAATTAGATCTTCTCGTTCAAAAATTTTGGATTTTTTTGGTTTATAACCTTTATTTTTTTGTTTGAGAAACGCTATTAACTTGTTGAATTTCGAAATATCAACGTTGTTTTTATATTTTAAGGTGCTTTTAAGCATAGAGTAAATCGACCATAGGGTAGAAGCTTTGTAATTCTTCAATTCGTCAGAGAAATAACGTTTTCCGAATATTTTGTCACCTTATTCTTCCTACACCATTCTATAAATGCATTGTATTTTTGCTGATAAATATATGCAAATTTTTCTGGCAATAAATTTTCAGTGGCCTTTCGTGCACTGCATAAGATATCTGGGGGAGTATTATCAAATTCGCTATCGCTAGATAAATTTGAATCCATATCGATTATGACAGATATAATAAACTGCAAATAAAATTTGAATTTTAGTAAACAAACATTAAAAAGTAAAACTTTTTACCTTCTCAAACTTGATTGAGTTTAAAAAATGCTAAATTGGCTTTAGAATCTAATCTTGAACTTAAGTATACTTTTGTCGTGTTCTGTTATAAGGTAGGTACTAATTAAAAGTTTAGAGATTGACAGTTCTTCTAATCCACACAGCCACGGCCAACTTACTTTTACCAAAATCGACATCCAGTGTATGTTTACTTTTAATTAAATCGATGACATTTAGAGAAAATTATAATTAAAATAAACTGTTGATAATTTGTTGGACACTAAATAGATATAAGCAAAAATAATTTATTTATTTGTCTTAGAAGGAGATAGCAAAAAAATGTTAATATAAAATAAAACGTTATATTTTGTTGTTATGTACAAATTTTGTCAAATTTTACTTTTTTTAACTAGTGCGTAAAGAGTTTTACTTTACGCACTAGTAAAAAAAGTACAACTTTACACACTTCGTGGAGTGCGTAAAGTACGTACTTTACGCACGGTAGTAGAAAAAAGTTTTTTTTTGTTTAAACGTCCTAGACTTATCACCAAACCTTGTAGATCAGCTTCCTAAAATTTTAGCCAGCTTCATAATTTATGATGATTTTCTAAATGGCCACAAAATAATATTTTAGAAAAAATTAGACTTATTGTCCACAACAATTCAATTCTAAACTCACCCTGTAAATTACCGTTTTCTTTTCCGTTCGTGATGTTTACATTGTCCGAGAAACACGAGAAGAATTTGCAATACAAAAATGTGTACATATCAGCGTTGCGAAGTAATAAATGATAAAGATTTGTTTGTATAATAATGCGCGGATGCATTTACATTTGTAAAACGACTTCTTTACAAAGAATTTATTAAGTTATGGTACATATGGGTCTATAAATATTCAGCGAGCGGCTCGCCTCGGCTCACTCTTTTGACATAATTGTTATGATAGCTCGGGTTGTTTTAACAGACCACCGCCGCTTGAGTGATCTCGTGCTACTGGGGGGTTCGATAAAAAAACATCTACATAGTCTGCTTTATTTACATCCTTTTACTTCAACATTTTAACTTTCTTACGATAGGCTAGATGCGTATAATTATGAATGACAACCAATACCTGTACACAAAGATAATGGTCAAGTAAAAACTTAATGCTCGAACAGGTCGATTTTGTTTTAGATGAGCATATTTTGCTATACGTACATTTTTATGACATAACTTTTTTGATGACACAACTATTTTTTCTAGTACAAATAAAAAAACATATATAAACCAATTGTTTCTATTTAAAAGTTTAATTCTTGTACACTGGGCTTCAGAAAATGTTAAAGTTATTTAAATGTTTAAGTTATTGTATTACAGTTATTTTAATTTTTTTATAAAAAAAAAGATGATTATGTCAGATTGATTAATAAAAAAAAAACTAAGAAAAGTCAGTCCTTTTAATTTTAATAAAATTTAATTGAAACCAAGACAAGACGGTTTTTACATTGGTCCTTCGAGAAAAACTAGAAAAACTACGCTATGGAGAATGAAAGTCACATAGAAAAATCTCTTCGATCCCGCAAAATTGTAATCGAGGCAAATGACAATGCCAGACAGGCACAAAAAAAGAGCCGAGATGAACAAGATGCTGGACAAGCAGAAGCTGCGGCAGAGATAGAGGATAGATCAGACCAAGAACCAAGAAGAACACAATCCGTAAATTCCAAAGAAAAAGAAAAAACATATTTGACAACGTCATTGAAAAGTAATACGAAATCGAAAACTACATCTTCAAGATCTCTTTTAGAAATACGATTGGAAGCAGCTAAGAAAATGGCTATGATTGAAGAGAAAATGGAAGCTGAAGAAAAATTAGCAAGAGAAAAACGATTCCAAAGAGAAAAAGAAATATTGGAACTTGAAATGAAAATGAAAATGAGTCAAGTGGGCAGTCAACTCGGAAGTGAATTTAATGATCAGGGTTTTTTGCCAGTTGAGGAAACTGATGGAAGAAGCAAGGTGGTTAATTGGTTAAATCAAGATAGAAAAGATAAGTCAGAAAATAATTTTATTCTAGAACATAAACATCCATTGGAATCATATTTTGTTAGACAAACTAATAAAGACTTACCTACATTTTCAGGGGATCCGGAGGAGTGGGTACTTTTTATATCTGAATTTAAGCGATCTACTGAAAAATGTAATTATACAGACGACGAAAATTTGGTAAGAATTCAAAAGTGTCTTAGAGGAAAAGCTAGAGATGTAGTCAAACCATTGTTAATCTCACCAAATAATTTAAGCGACATAATCGAGACATTAGAAATGACTTTTGGTAGGCCTGATATTATAATTTCAATGTTAGTGGAAAAGGCTAGAAGAACGCCACCAATCAGAGAGGGTAAGTCTGATGCTATGATTACATTTTCAAATGTAGTTCAAAATTTAACCTCAACTATGGAAGTTACTAACGCTATAGGTCACATGAATAACCCACAGTTACTTGAAGAGTTGGTGAGAAAGTTACCCATGTATCTGAAAATGGATTGGGGAGAAGTAGCCATGCAGCTAAATAATTATGCCAGTTTAAAAGATTTTTCAAATTGGTTGAAAACCAAAGCCAAAATTTCCTGTTTTATTGATAGTTCATGGACTAAAACAGAAGAGATGAGAACATACAATGGAAATTACTCCGGATTTAAGAAAAAAGAAACAGTTTTATCAATAAACAAGAAAATGGGCGAAACTGGACGAAAATGTAAGTTATGTAATCAATATTTGCATAGTCTAGATTATTGTAAATTGTTTTTGGAAATGCCCAGTGATGAAAGATGGAAAATAGTGACTGACAATAAACTTTGCATAACATGCTTAAGGTCCAATCATTTCAAATCAACTTGTTATAGGAAAAAACCATGTGGAGTCAACAGCTGCCCTAGACGACATCATCCACTCCTACATAAATCTAGTGAGAGTACAGAAAATATAAATCCGAAACCTCTAGGTGAGGTTCAAGAAGAAAATTATACAGAGGACAGACAGCGATACTCGGAAACAGAAATAAAGGTTAGACAAGAATCGCCGAGGGAGGTAAGAAAGGTTAATATCATTAAAAAAGAAAAAATGAACATTTTACTCAAAATTTTGCCAGTCAAATTAAAAGGGCCAAATGGTACAATTTCAACATTAGCTTTTTATGACGATGGTGCCACAATTTCACTAATAGATTCAGAATTAGCAGATCAGTTAGGTTTAAAAGGTAAGAAAGAGCCCATATGCTACCAATGGACAAATGGAATTGTCCATCAGGATAATGAGTCAACAATAGTTAGTTTAGATATTTCGGATACAGACAAGGACAAAACATACAAACTTACTGAAATCAGGACAATTAGGAACTTAATGTTGCCAAGTCAAACAGTCGATATCGAACAAATAATGAAAATATACCCTGACGTAGAACAACTAAAGAAAATTTCTCCTTATTTCGACGAGTGTCCCAAATTGTTAATAGGACAAGACAACTGCAACTTAATAGTAGGAAGGAAAATGATAGAGTTGGAAAATAATGGACCAATTTTGACAAAAACACTCCTGGGTTGGGTTATACATGGCAATATGGGAAATAGTTTTACAAAAAAAGATACTGAATTCTTATATCATATTTGTGAAAAGGTCGAGTTTGATGAGTTACATGACATGATAAAAAAATTCTTTTCTTTAGAATCCTTTGGAGTAAAGATAATAGAAAAGGCTGTCAAGACAAAAGACGATGAAAGGTGCGAAGAAATAATGAAAAAGACGACAAAACGAGTGGGAGAAAGATTTGAAACAGGACTGCTTTGGAGAACAGATAATCCACGTTTTCCAGTTAATAAAATATCTGCCCTAAGTAGATTGTATTGCATGGAAAGGAAAATGGATCGAGATGAAAAGTTTGCGGATCAGTATTGTAAGAAAGTGGAAGAATATTTACAGAAAGGTTATGCAAGAAAGCTATCTAAAGAGGAATTAAACGAGCCCGTTAACAGATTATGGTATCTACCTCATTTCGGGGTTGTAAACCCAAACAAACCTGATAAGTTAAGGCTAGTTTTTGACGCCGCCGCAAAAGTTAATGAAATAAGTCTGAATACAGAATTATTGTCAGGACCAGATCTACTTAGACCACTTACAGGAGTTTTAATGAAGTTCAGACAGAACAAAATTGCCTTTGCAGGGGACATCAAAAAAATGTTCCATCAAGTAAAAATTAGAAAAGAAGATAGAACAGCCCAAAGGTTCCTATGGAGAGGAAAAGACAGAGATAGGGATCCAGATGTCTTGGAAATGACTGCTATGATCTTTGGGGCTACTTGTTCGCCCTGTCTTGCGCAGTATGTGAAAAACAAGAACGCTCTAGAAAATGAAAAAGAATTTCCAGAAGCAAGCAGAGCGATCATTGAAAAACATTACGTGGACGACTACTTAGATAGTAAAAGCACAGAAGAAGAAGCTGTAAAATTAATAATGCAAGTAATAGAAGTTCATAAAAGAGGAGGATTTGAAATCTGTAATTTTATTTGCAATTCTTCGAATGTTTTAAATCAGATTCCGGAGAATTTAAGAGCGCAGTCAATGAAAAATATACAGGAATTTTCACAAAATAGAACTGAGAGAGTTTTAGGTTTAAAATGGGTACCAGACATGGATAAATTTATATTTACGACAAATTTAAAGAAAGTAAACAAAGATGTACTAACAGGCAAGAAAATTCCCACCAAAAGAGAGCTACTTAAATTTTGTATGTCAATTTTTGATCCACTGGGGTTTTTATGCAATATTATGATCACAATCAAAATAATCTTACAGGAAATTTGGAAGTTAAAAATAGGATGGGACGATGAAATACCTTTAACATTAAATCAATATTGGGAAATATGGATATCTGAAGTCCAAGAATTAATTCCTAAGTTAGCAATACCTAGAAGTTATGGCCTTTTCATAAATTTAAGCGAATCAGAATACACAGAACTGCACGGGTTTTGCGACGCTAGCGAAAAAGCTTACGCTGCCGTGGTGTATCTACGTTTTAGAAGAGAAAATATCTATGAGTCATCACTCGTGTTTGCTAAAACTAGGGTATGTCCATTGAAGCAAACTTCTATCCCTAGACTTGAACTTCAAGCAGCAGTAATGGTATCAAGGATGATAAAAGTTATAACTTCTGAAATCGAGGTAAAAATTGATAAAATCCATCTTTGGACCGATTCCAGAACAGTTTTAACATGGATAAAATCTGAAAATTTAAGATTTAAAATATTTGTCGCGCACCGTATTGGAGAAATTCTTGAAATTACAGAGAAAAATGATTGGCACTGGATTTCAACGAAAGAAAACGTTGCTGATGAAGCCACGCGCGCTGCAAAGCACATATTTTATTCAGAAAGATGGTTTTATGGACCAAAGTTTTTACAAATAAATAAATAACTGCCAATAGAGGATCTTAAAAGAGAAAATATGCAAGAAATTTCCGAAGAAGAATTGGAAATTAGAAAATCGCCTCTTATGACCTTACAAGATATTCCGAATCACTCTGTATATCTACCGGATCCTAAAAGATTCTCTAAATTGGAGAGGTTAATTCGGAGTACTGCTTGGGTGTTCAGGTTCTCAAAAACATTAATGAAAACTATAGTGGACAGTAATAGAAAATATAGAATTAATAAGAAGTCAACGAGTTTTAAAAATTTAGAGGCCCTGACTGTTGATGAAATTGAAGACGCAGAGAATAAATGGTATAAGGAGGTACAAAAACAGTATTACGGGGAAGAAATTACAAAACTTGTTGATGGAAAGAATATAGAAAGATCTAGTAAAATTTACAAATTATCACCAGTTTTAGACCGTAATGGAATACTCTGTTCCAAAGGAAGAATACACCATCAAGCAAAAGATATTTTAATTAGAAGAGACCCAATAATTTTAGACGCAAAACACGAATTTACAAAATTACTGATAGATGCGTTCCACAGAAAAAGTTTTCATAGTGGAACGGAATTGGTGCTAAACGAAATAAGACAAAAATTTTGGATTCCCAAGTTAAGAAATAATACCAAGAACATTTTAAGAAATTGTCAGTTGTGTAAAAATCGTAGAGTCAAGCCAGTGGTACCTGAAATGGGATTATTGCCTAATGCTCGATTAGCCGTATTCGAAAAACCGTTCTCACGAACTGGCATGGACTATTTTGGCCCCATAACAGTAACTGTGGGTAGAAGACACGAAAAAAGATATGGCGTAATTTTTACCTGTCTAACAACCAGAGCTGTCCATATCGAAGTTGCTCATAGTTTGAACACAGCATCAGTTATTATGGCATTGAAAAGGTTAGTTGGTAGACGAGGTACAGTAAATGAAATTTTTTCGGACAACGGGACCAACTTTCACGGAGCTAACAGAGAATTATTAGAAAATATTATGAACTTAGACGAAAATGACCTTAAAACACACATGACACTTAATAGAATAAACTGGAAATTCAATTCACCGGCAGCCTCGCATATGGGGGGAAGCTGGGAAAGGATAATTCGATCAATAAGACGAAGTTTAGATTTTGTTCTTAGGGAAAATTTCCCAAAAGATGAAGTCCTAAGTACAATATTTGTGGAAATCGAACATATCATAAATTCTAGACCATTGACTTATGTTCCCGAAGATCCAGAGTTTCCTGAATGTTTAACTCCTAACCACTTTTTAATTGGTTCCTCCTCTGGAAAATTCCCTGATTACCCAGATACCGACATAAAACTAAATTTGAGACAACAATGGAAGACGGTTCAATGTTTATCAGATAAATTTTGGAAAAGATGGCTAAAGGAATATTTACCGGAGCTGAGAAGAAGAACGAAATGGCATAAAAAGGGGGAAGAACTAAAGAAAGGTGACGTAGTATACATAGTGGACAGTAATTTACCGAAGAAGACGTGGCCGATGGGCAGAATAATCAATACACATCCCGGACGAGACAAAATAGTTAGAGTAGTAGACGTAAAGACTAAAAATGGAGTTTTTAAAAGACCGGCGACGAAGATATGCAAGTTAGAAGTATAGAAGATGTGTGAAGAGAGTCTTCACAAAGGGGGGAGAAATGTTAAAGTTATTTAAATGTTTAAGTTATTGTATTACAGTTATTTTAATTTTTTTATAAAAAAAAAAGATGATTATGTCAGATTGATTAATAAAAAAAAACTAAGAAAAGTCAGTCCTTTTAATTTTAATAAAATTTAATTGAAACCAAGACAAGACGGTTTTTACAGAAAATATACCCACCAACTATATTAAAATAAAAATCCAATTGTATTTATTTTTCAATTATTTTTTGTCTCATCAAAAAAAAAATAAAAAAAAGATCGCGGTTGAGCAAAACTAAAATGATGCCACTCATATAAGGTAAAGGCTACTTTCCAGTAAGATGGTTGGTTACCTTAGATTAAAGATACCGAAGATGTAACATTGCATACTGCGCATGTTACTATTTTAACCCTAAGTAACCCACCAATTGAAAATCATTGTTTGCACGACGCCACCCGAATTGCTCCGATATTTCCATTCAACGCTCACCTCCAGTTCAATCACCATTGATAGCTGGTTTTTGATTTATTTGTTGGTATTTTAGCAATTTAAAGTGTTTTAGTTATTTAATTTTAAGTTCAAAATGCCACGATGTATCTTGAAAAATTGTATGAAATTTATGAAATTTAAAAAATATATCCGTTTTCAGCAGTAAATATTTATTAACCTTTTGACATAAAGCGCCATGATCCTTTGTGCTGAATACTTTAGATTAGCATTAAGGGGTTTCAATTTTCAATCAATATTAAGCATCAAATACATATTTCAAAAATTAGATTTTAAATTACATACCTTTTACAAAAGAGTAAAATTTTGAATATTTAATTTAAATAAGAAGTAGTAAAAAAGTAGTTTTATACTAATATTTACTAAAGGTGGTTTTTAGCCCTTTTTGGTAGATAAATAAGAAGAAAAGAAGCATAGTTGCTAGCTAAATTTTATTTTTATAAGGTATTTTATAAGAATATTAGATGAAATATAGGATGACCTACTCAAACTTTCAAGGTTCATCTTATTTTCGGTCAAATCGAAAGTGACATTTGAATTTAAAGTCATAAAACAAAGTAAAACGCGCAATATGATCTAGTGTAAGCAAAAAAAAATACTAAAGTTACGGGAGTTAGTCACATTGTAAATAAAATGTTACATTATAAACCCCTAAACAACTTGAACAAAATTTTCGTTTACTAAAAAAATCCAAATTCTAGCAATTTTTATTATACAATCGAATGCGGTTTCAAAGATAACGTAATCAAAAAATCCGAATATCTAAATTTTTGAGCTAAATGCTCGGATAAAAGCAAGCGACCGATAGGGGTTACAAAAATAATTTTTCAAAGGTATATGAAAATAATCGCTTAGTCGAATATAATTGATTATTTTATATAACCGATATTTCGGTTATTTTTTTAGAATTATCGATTTATCGGTTAATCAGCTTTTTAATATTTTAATAATTGAATATTTATCCGTTATTTTCGATTTTTCAAAGATAATCTAATAATCAATTTTAAAGGAAATATAAAAAAAGGATTGTTAGAAAATAATCGATAATTCGGATATTTTTTAGAAAATCATTCATCGTAGAATCGGCTTCTTAATTAATTGGTTATTTTCGATTAAGCGATTATTTTAAAATAATCGATTATTTTCGGTATTTCAAAGATAATCGAATTATCGATTTTAAAGGATATACAATAAAAATATATTATTGATAATAATTGATTGATCGAAAATAATCGATTATTTAAAATAATCGATAATTCGTTTTTTTTTGAAAATCGATTTATCAGTGAATCGAATTTTTAATTAATCGATTATTTTTGATTATTCGATTATTTTCGATTTTTCAAAGATTATCGAATAATCTGTTTTAATAGACGAAAAAATTAAAATAGTCGATTATTTAAATTAAACGATAATTATTTTATTATTTTTTGTAAACACTGATTTATCGGTTGATTGGCTTTTTATTTATTAATCAATTATTTTTCAAAGATAATCGATTTTAAAGGAAATACGACAAAAAAAAAAGTAGATTGTTTGAAAATAATCGATTGATCTAGAATATTCAATTATTTTCAATGATCGATAATTTATTTCGATAATTACTTACCTACCCCTAGCGATCAAATGAATTTTAATAGATTAAAATTTTAAAATGTTATATGGTTTAAGACATAAGCATTTCTAGAGTTTTATGTCACTCATCCTCTATATGAATTAATATTCCAAAAGAAAGAAGCTTTAATATACCTCATTTTAGATTACTATAATACAAAACAGCATTTTCTCATTTTGGCTAATTTTTAATATTATGTAATAGCCGTAAAAAAAATATAATGTTCAACTGATTTGCAGTATTCACTTGCCCACATGCTTTTTTTATATTACTCGTAGACAATGAGAACCATTTCTTGCTCTATTAGCAATATTCTATTTCAACATATGTAGTCTCTTGCAGAAAAGTCCTTCGTAAATAAACGCTAACGAAATATTCTATAAAAGGTCTTCTCTTTACATAAAATGTCGTGGCATCTGTTTGATATTAAAAATCACGTTAATTTTATTTCATTATACAAAATTCCATTAAACATCTTTTAAGTAAATCTAATACAGTCTGTTCGCTATACTTACGCGGGTTTCAGATTAAAATTTTTATGAGTATTTCCAGGTAAGCACCCGAAAGTTTGACCTATTCTTTGGGGAAATATCAACTGGTTAAATGAAATAAAAAAATAATGTACAACTTTTTAATTAAATAATAATGGAGAATCTTTTGTATAATTAAGAGCAGAATTAAACTTCTTCATTAATGGAGTCTAATGTGGCTATTATAAACCTAATAATAATTTTATATTACACTTTACACAGAAAATATGGTATATATATATTAAGAGAGCTATTTAGCTCAAATAAAATATTTTCTAACATAAAAATTTGTTCCATGTAGAGAATTTCAAATGAAAAATAAAAAAATTGAACTTGCTTACAAAAATGAAAATCAGTCATTATCATCCAAAATGTTATAATCGTCATCATCATTACTGTCATCACCATTAATTGTTATTATGATTGGACTTATTTCGTTTATTTTGTTTTCACGAGTCCACCAATCTTCTATTAGTTTCTCGCACTTGGATATACAATTCCGCCTCACTTCTGGAGTTGCAATTGAAAGTGCTTTTCGCTAAGTTTCCCGAACTGCGTCGTCACTATAACCATTAGGCCCAATATGGTTGTCATAATATTGTTTTGTTATTTCCCATATATATTCGATGGGATTAAACTGGCAATGATACGATGGCAGACGTAAAACTTGATGACCGTAACTTTCAATAATCTGATCCACAACAAAGGTTTTTGGTTTTGCGTGTATATTTGCCAAGCGTAATAATTCTGATTTTAATATATATTGAGGAAATGGTATATGTTCCTTTGTCAACCATTTTTTAATTTTATCAACACTCCAATAATTCGTTGGACTTTTGTTTAATACTTTAGAATGGTAAGGTGCATTGTCTAAAATAATTACGCTGGGCTAACTTAAACCTGGGAGAAGTTTTTCATGCAACCATTTTACAAACTTTTCTGTGTTCATATTATCGTGATAGTCACTGGATTTTGATTTAGATGAAAATATTAAATCAGCACCTTCTATAAAACCCGATTTCCCTCCTGCATGTAAAATTATGTGTCGCTTTCCTTCTCCATCGGTATGTTTGATGGACTTTACGTTATCATCTTGCCATATTCTCTTGGTTGCACCCCTAGAAAATATCCATGTTTCGTCTAAATATATAAAATTCGCCCCTTCTTCTTTAAATTTAGAATATTTTCTTAAAAAGTTAATTCTTTTGTACACGACAGAACTTCTTTATTAAAGGGCCTTTCTGTTATCCTCCTTTTAAAATTTGAAACCCAAGTTATGTATCACTTGCCATAAACTGGTTCTGCCAATGTCGTCAAATTTTCTATCTATTAATTCCGAGAGAATTGTATTTAAGGTCACATGTTTCTTGTTGGCCCTCACGAATTTCAAATTTCTTTCCATCTGGAATATCTTTCGTTTTCAATTATGGGCGAGTTTTGCGATGATCTTCTTTCGGCAGTTCACTATTGTGATTTTGTAATACTCCGATTAATTTGGTTTCACTAATTCCTAGAGCATCGCATACGCGTTGTTGTACAGACATTACCGATTTTAAGGGACCGCCATTTTCTTTTTGATCCGTAAAATACTTATGTACACTACAAATTAGACTATCTACATCTAACACACGTCTAAGCATTTTTAAAATTTCCACTAAATTTACAATATACATACAATGTCAATACTTGCAAAGAATCAATTCAACTGCAATATTTGTAACAAATTTAGTACCTACCTACCCTAATGTTATTTTAATTTAAATCTGATCATTAGGGCAATTTTACCTAATTTCTTGGGAATGGGCTTATTGGAACTGGTTGAGAATGACTAATTTGCATAATTTTGTTAATCCGAAACCCGCGTAAGTATAGCGAACAGACTGTAGTTCATTGTGATACTAATAAACAAAGTCCGGTTCCTGTCACAGAGTTCGGGCCCAGTATAATTAATAATACAGTAGCGACAGCTTAAGTCGGCTCCTCTGATGTCGGAGTGGTCAGATTTTCATTGACAGTTGACGTTTTTGCCGCTTATTTCTACACTGAAAAAAGTAACTTTAAAATATCTTGTCCCTTTGTCTGTTTGAATAAAATATCACACAATAAATGAAAATTAAATCTAAATATAATAAAAATGTATTAAAATGTGCATTACAACCAATCATATAATCAAAACAATCAACCAATATTAATCCATTGACAATTCACATATGCCAGTTTGACGTATTTGCCGCTTATTTACGGACATGCGAAGAAAAATAGGGAACCCTCATAAACAATGAACTGTCCCTACTATATTATTATTTATACTGGGGTTCGGGTCGCCGCCCAGTTTCTCCACTCTGTTAACTATTCTTTAGAAATTGGCAACATTTGCGCAGGTTAAACATCGGTGTATGTTATATCTCTGGCCTCTTTCATCTAAGTTGGTTACCTATTGAAAAAGGTGACAAGGGTTGTATTTCCCAATATATAAACAGACCAAAAAAAGAAAATAGTATCTGATTGCTTATTTACTACAGGCTATCACAGGCCAGTATCATCGTGTTATAAAGTCTAGAGGTAAGGAGAATTATATCTGTTTACAAAAAGTGTCCCTTAAAATGTATAAAATTGGGATGGCGTTACTGTACCAGAAGGGCGCTGAAAGTTGTGACAGTCGGTAACTTAGATCAAACAATTACACCAATGACGTCTATAGTTATATAGATTGCTCATTATAATGTAAATAGTACATTCTAAAATACACATCAAAATACATTATAAAGTACACTTTTTAGTTTCTGTTTTCCACTATCTTGTAAAGTTATAGTTATTAATGTAGTAGCTGTATTGCTTATATATTTTATGCAAAATGTTCCTCTGATGACAATGATAACTTCGCACGGTTGAAATAAAACCTGATGTAGAATCTGGTGAGGAAAGACGTCTCTTTTGACAGGATCCGCTCGATACGCTCCTACTGCATCCATCTCACCGAGATTTTTCTTCTATAAGGTATAAAGTTATAACAGAAAAAAGAGAAGAGCCGGAAGTGGTATGTACGATTCACATCTATACCGACGGTTTTAAAACAAAACCAAGCTCACGAGGATTCTAACAGCAGCAAATAAAGTTACAAGAAATAATATTACTGGAAGGAACATTCTAATCTATACATATAGCAGAAAAACACTATTCAATCTGAACAGTCCACGAATTTCCTCAGGGTTTGTAGTACGAAGCTTTGACCGAAGTATCTATAAACAATGTGGTCACCTTAAGAGGGATCAAAGGTCACTCCACATCAAAACGTAACCGTCTTGCCGATTCATTATTCAAGAAGGACCTGGCCCTTTTTTGGACTAACAACATCGGTAGTGCCAAACCTAATTAAAGAACATTTACTTGAAAAATTCAGGAAAAAATGACATAAAAAAGAAGCTGGAGAGTGGCCAGGACGTTTTTAAAACATCTTGACAACACTACAGTAAACAAATACTTAACTATGCCTAGATAGAATCCGCGCCTAATCAAACGCTCTCATGTATTAGAAGATTTTACCAAAGTATATTAACCGTTGAGTAGCGACAGCTGGGAAACCGAATTCTAGTGCGCCGACGCGAAATAGAGAGGCAAGACGTCATCTAAAGATGTAAACAACCCCTTTCACTTTAGTCCGGCAGCTGATATAGGAAATTGTTGTGGATTTATTAGTGATCTTTTATTGTGTTTTTGTTAAGATTTTTTGGGGTTTTGTGGGTTTTTCATTATGCCAGGAAATGCATGCGCTTATCGACCTTGCTCGACAAGGTCTGGTTAACAAATCACTGTTTTCATTTCCAGAAGAATATGAGAGGTAAGTACGTT
Organism: Psylliodes chrysocephalus; assembly: GCA_927349885.1. Taxonomy (NCBI): domain Eukaryota; kingdom Metazoa; phylum Arthropoda; class Insecta; order Coleoptera; family Chrysomelidae; genus Psylliodes; species Psylliodes chrysocephalus. Next base: position 29,216,745 of record OV651816.1, read on the forward strand.
GAACTACACACTATATTTGATATTTATCAAATAATAATCTTATTTTTATTGGAACTTATTTGTGAAAATTTAATGTGATAAGGCCTATTTCGTATATTTCCTATAAAATCTACAGGATATACAGCATATGTACCAGGTATAACAATTATTATAAATGGGTTTTTTTGAGGGTTTCTTGTTTAGAAAAGGGGTTCGTTTTATACCTGTCATCAGATTTGACACTGACTTCCATATTGTTGTATGAATAACTTGTCAAATCAGATACCTCTGTCAAACACTTTAAACGTGAATTAAAAGTTTTAAGTAACGGGGCGCATTATTAGTCAAAAATTGTATTTAGCGACATGTTTAAACAAAGCGAAATTTAAAGTTTGAGACAACTCGATTAATAAATAAGAAGGTTCATAAGTAATAATTTTCATTGTTATCAAAAATCAAAACCCTGTGCAGCTACCAACTTTCAAGTATCTAGCTCATCCGGACGTAGGTAAAAAAATTGAAATTTATCAATAGTAGTTATATAAATCTTTATATTTACTACATAAGTTAAATACTCCTAAATATAAGACTGCCTAATGACTAAACCTTTATTATAAATGTAAACTACAAAAGAAAATTTGCACCACCCAAGATCAAAGGTACCGACGCTTTATGTCGCTACTCAATGGTTAATATACTTTGATTTTACCAAATAATACAAAACTACGATAACGCTGAAGTATTGGTCTTAGTATGTCTATTATCTCATCACTTAATGTGTAGGAAGACCAGAAGAAAAAAATATTTATTTAATACTTCCAAAGGGCTTTCAACCGAAGGTATTCTATGTACATTATTTTCAGTATTATACGGATCTACTATGATTGTTGAAAATAACATTTTTAGCTTCACAATCAAAATCATATTGTGTTACTGTTGAGATCTAAATACATTTTTATATTATTTTTTTTGTAGTTTACTTATTTTTATAATATATGTACTTTAAACTTAATATTGTTATATTTGACGAATAAAGATTTTTAAAAAGTCACATCAAATTAATTTTGGATATTTCTATATATCTGGTTAAAGTATCTCTAATAAGTTATGGTGTAATTAGAGATATGTTCAAGAAAATAAACAATTGTCTTTAAATTTGAAAACGATTGACAAATCAAACCCAATCAAAGTTCCAAATGGACAAGTTTCCAAAAATGGAAAAATTATATGAATCTCAAAAGTTTCAATCATGGAAAACTATGGCGTATGCCTATCTAGATCACAATAAAATATATAAAATTGTTACTGGTGAAGAAAAATATAGTAAAATCCACCACAAACAGAACCTGCTAGTAAATACTATGGAGCAGTTATAAAAGCCTTCGAAGAAAAATTCAGATTGGCGCTATCGACAATGGCTCTCAAGAGCGTTTATTTTAGTTAATATTGACTGAACAATTGCTCCGCAAGTTACATGTTTTATTGATTCTTGGGACATGTGAAAAACATATGATTCTTTTTATATAAAAAAAGGTACATGAGGAAAATGTATTTTTAACAAGTTACTTTAGAATCTGTAAATGTAACTTCTGCTGTTTAGCATCGACGTCTGGGATAAGTTTGTATTAGTTTATTTAAAGAAGTTAAGGATGTAGTTAATGATACGGAGGTTCTGCCAAAAGAACGAACAAATGCAGTTGTGTAGCGTGTTCAATATACAAAATACGAAAAAGAGAGGTATCGAGAGAACAAGGTACCAGTTGCACAAACATTTTGGATAAAGTTTATTCTAATATGGTTTGATTTTTCCACTTAAGCACTTGGTGGTAAATATTACTATATTTATTTTTATTTGATAATGGTGCGGAATATTCTAAAAATTTGAAAACATTTTTTAATTCCAGTGGTTTTGAAATAGAAAGATCCATTTCTAGAATTCACGAAACAAATAGATTAGCTGAGAGGTTAAATCGTACTATTGTTAGAATGGCTAGAAAAAGTCTTAATAGACTCCGAGCTTTTAAATGGTTTTTGGGCTGAAGCAGTGACCCATGTGATATACACAAATAATAGATTACCTCATGCTTCTACGAAGAAAATACCGTATGAATTGTTCCATAATAATAAAAAAAAAAAACAGTAAATAGGTCATTTGAGAGCATTTGAGTAACTTCATCAAGCAAAGATAAGAAGTCTTTTACACCTTTCAATAGGAACCAGACTAAATACAACATATAAAGTTAACGTTTCCCAATTCTGCGTTGATCGTTCCCGTTGAATTCATCATTTATTCCGATTTGTGGGAGGAACAAATAAATAAAAGCTTATTTATAGAGCTCTTAGTGATGTATAGTGATGCTTCATATGCAAGTTTCCCAGATGATCGAAAATCATACAATAGATACATTGGCCCCTTTGGAGATGCTATAGATTCCCGGTGTACAAAAAAACAAAATTTTGTTGCAGTTTCAACTACTGGATCAAAATATATTATGGTTCTTTCAGCAGTAAGAGATATGGATAACTTACATAACTGAAGAATAACAAGAAAGTTTGAATGTATAACTACTGTGTGATAATCAATCAAATATCAAGTTGTCAACAAAATCCCATATTTATGAAGACTAGAGAGAAGAAGGCAAATCGACAATGGTCAAATTTAAAATTCCTGTCCTTATTTTTATAAAGTTCGCCAAATTGACTGTAGTTGGCAGATCCAACGTCACTGCCATTCATTTCCTATGTAAATCAATGTAAAATTAAGTAATTTTTAAAAAAATTGTTGAAAAGAAACAAACTATTGCAAAAAGTAACAAGTAACATAAGTGACAAAAGCAAGATCTTACAGAGTGTAGTTTATTTTATCTTGACTTCAAACAACAATAATTACACATTAAATTTAACATACTAGAAAAGACAATACGTTTTTTTTTATAGTTTTAATGTTAGATAAAGAGTTACTACTGTTATTTTTTTTTAACCTAAATTTTGTCATTGACAACATGTTTTAATAGGATCCTAAGCGCTTAGAATAGTGACAGCATATATATCGTTCCTAGGGCCGATAGAGCACTTTGTAGAGATGATGCTGTTCTACACTTCCATTTCCAAATATTATGACTCTTTTTACTGATGATACTGTTAGCAAAATAAAAAGGAGAAAGCCAAAATTAAAGGACAAGGCAATATCATGTACATTCCCAAAGGACCCCGCACTTTTCTTATGCAAACGGGAGCACCGTCAAATTGTCTGAATTTTTTATTTGTTATAGTCCTTGACTGTAATTGATTGATTGTAATAGAAACTTTTAAGTTCGACTTACGACGCGTTTAAACGAAGACAATAATATAGATTTTCTAAATATGGCTACTTATAGAAGACAAGCTGCCGGATTTCCTGCTGTCGAAAATCTAGAAGAAGTAAGGTCATGTTTAAATTGTTTTCATGGAATTGCAGAGGACCTAAGACATATTAAAAACAATCCAAATTGCCTTAAACTTAACGTTTTAACACCCCATTCAGTACGTGGTTGCATAGTATGCAATGTGCAAGGTAATGTAAGAAAAATATCGGCAAAATGTAGAGCAAATATTTTTCTAGTATCTAATATTTATGTACCTGAACATTTGAAAATATGTGAAATTCATTTAGATCATTCAGGTATCCTAATGCTTAATTTACATGATGGCTTGCCTTTTGTTAATAGGCCTTATATTCTAAATAATATTCAGTCATTTTTGTCCAGTTTAAGAACTGCTACTAATTCAAATATTCATGTAATATAGGTACTTTTAGTTTAGAGGAATTTAAATATTTAACGTCAATTTCTAAAGAAAATTTTCAAGAACTGTATGAGTTGTGTGAACCAATTGATCAATATGGTAACAGGCGAAATATTGGACAAAAAGATTTACTTGCTTTTCTTGTTAAGCTAAGGCATGGATTATCAGATGAATTTATAAAATTACTTTTTAATTATTTTTCGAGACAAGTCGCTAGTTTAATATTGTCTAATGTCCGTCTGTCTTTGTTGCAAAGATTTGTGCCTAACAATAGTGGATTCAGATCAATAACCAGAGACAATTATATAATAAATCATATACCTCAATTTGTAAACAAGCTTTATAACCCTACACCAGATGATCCAAAGGCTATAATTTATGTAGACTGTACATATAACTCCATTGAAAGGAGCAGCAATTTTAGAATATTACGTCAGTCCTATTGCTCTTTTAAGAAGGAACATTTAGTTAAGCCAGAAATTATAGTAGCTCCTGATGGATACATTTTATCAGTCAACGGTCCCTATTTTTCTGATGCACGAAACAATGATGCAACAATTTTACGGCACGATTTAGAGAATGACGTTAATGGAATGAGAAACTGGTTTGAAGAGGGAGATATAGTAATAGTAGATAGAGGCTACAGAGATGCCATTCCTACATTTAAAGAATTAGGTCTCATTTCTTATATGCCACCTTTGCTTCGTCGCAACCAACGTCAATTATCTACTGGTGAAGCTAATAGAGCAAGACTCATAACCAAAACGCGTTGGGTTGTAGAAGCTAGAAATGGACATTTTAAGTCTATTTTCAAGTTTTTTAATGGACGGATATCCACGACTCATGCTGCCAACTTACGTGACTTTTATCAAATTGCAGGTGCATTAATAAATAAGTATCATCCTCTAATAAATATACCAGGAACAGTTGAGATAGCAACTGAAATGTTAAATAAACTGGATGATGTAAATATTGTCCAAGCACGCGTTAAAGCCCAAAATCTAGCATTCAGAGATGGTCGCTGGAATAGGCTAAACCATATGCATGTTCCCGAATTTCCTCGGTTAGATATCGATGATCTTAAACACCTCGTTGGTCCCAACCATCTATATTTAAGTCAATCATATATACAAGACAAATTACAAAGAGAGGAACTTAATGTTTTAGAAATTGATGAGTTAAGAGAAGAACCTAATTTCTTACGTTTTAGAATCTACTCTAGATTTAGAAATGCCACTAAATATATGTTGTGGTTGGCATACGAGGAGCCACTTAATCAAGACAATCCTCCAGTTTTTTACCATTACTGCACATGTCCATCCGGTACGAGAACTTTAAGTACTTGCGCACATATTGCAACAATTTTATGGTTTTTTGGATATGCTAGACACCACAATAATATTAAATTTTCACAAAAACGTCTTCTTAATTGTGTAGACGATGCAGTGCACCGATTGCTACCAGAAAATATCAATCTTGGTCCCATAATAGAAGAGAATAATTAAACTGCAACGATCATTAAACATTCTACTTTTAATAACTTAATGTACCTGTAATTTGGACTTCTCAATTTTAATACCTTAATTTACTCTTTATTTGGACACCTTCATTAATTTAATATATGCTTGTTATTGTCGCACATAATGACCTTATAAAGTACCTACAGTTTTTGTCCATAACTTCAACAATGGCAATGAACATAATATGATTCTACAAAACTATCAGTGGAATATGCCTAAAGGGGATACCACTTAAAACAAAACGCGCCCATGGCTCTACCTCACGGGTGGTGTGTAAACGAGCTTAAAATCTGAAATATCGGTTCAATAAAAAACTAAAATATGTAAATGCTCTACAGTTTTCTAGTAAGTCCGTTCTGCATCTATCATAATATTGAATGACCCTGTATGAGGCTTTGTGCATCATACGTAAAACTTCCAAAACCTAATTTAAAAAATTTAAAAACGATTTATTAAAAAAAAATAGCTAACCAATTTGTATTGTTTGGCAGCTTTTATTTTGATTTGTTCATTTTGACCTTTTACAAGCTCAAGTGAGATCACCCTGTAAGTATGATTCTTTTATTTTGTCTCCAAATAATGCAAAGGTATAATATAATCCAACACAGTGTGTAAATTTATTTAGTTTACGGTATTTCTCTTATTTCGTGATTATTATTTATTACTAAAAATTGATATTTTATAGACTAAACGTTTAATTTTGTGGAAAACTAGCTATAGGATCTAATTTTACCAAAAAGAATTTTGAACGAGGACATCGATATCTACACTATATCTAATATTGAAAAATATTGATGGTGATTTTTTTTAATGACATTTCATGCTATTTTTGTATTGTAAAAATACATACTTTTTCCAAAACAGGTCTGTGAAAGCATGAATCACCCTGTAGGTATCAGTATTTTAATTTTGCTTATTAGCTATGTATATTCTCTACATATATCAGTCAGTAACTTCCAAAAATATTTAAAAGGGGGTTTTTGGTGTCCATTTTAAAGAAGTCGGGATTTTCAACTTCAACGCCCTGTATGTCAAAATCTGGCCATAGGATAGGATTGGGTCCATGGAGACTTTTAATCAGGACATCAAGGACTATAACACATAAAAAATTCAGACAATTTGACGGTGCTCCCGTTTGCATAAGAAAAGTGCGGGGTCCTTTCCTTTTATGCTTCTATTATAACCATAAAAAATCTGTTAACTGTGTATTATTTTGCTCTTAAAACTGTATTTAGGTTTAATTCAAAAAAATTTAGATACAAAAGTATACTTACCAAATTTCACCATTTAACAAACCATTTTGTGTTTGGTCACACTTACCTAATTTGCATTTTATACTGATAAAATTAAATAATTTATCAATTAAAACATGCGATACTTATTTAGAAATAAATACAACAGTATACTATGGGCTCTATTTGGCAATAAACAAGTTCATTTCGATTTTTTGACAAAATTATGCAAAATTCCCATAAGAAGCCATGTATTTTTAACAGCACTAGCAACACCAGCGCCCTTGCGGTGAATTAAAAGCTCAATTAGCGTTCGTTTCGAGTATGCGAATTTGCCTCCTTACCTCTAGTCTTCATACCCATTTTACACGAACGAAGTAAACATATTGATGTACACTATCATTTTGTAAGAGAAAAGGTATTTCAGAAAATGATATTGACTATATACCTTCCAAAAAAATCTAGCAGTCTTACTGATTAAGGCATTAGGAAAAATTTTGTTTGAATACCTGCGCTCAAAATTTATGTTAATTACGCAATGGGGAACAGTATTGAGATCTACATTGCTTTATTTTTATAGTTCACTTATTTTTATAATATATGTACTTTGAACTTAATATTGTCACATTTGACGAAGAAAGACTATTAAAAAGTTAGACCAAATTAATTTTGGATATTTCTATATATCTGGCTAAAGTACAGCTAATAATTATTTCAAATGTCCTCCCTTCCAATGTCATAACCTTTCTCACCCTGAGGTGCATTAAATTCACGAATAAAGAATGTTCTTCCTTATATTGTTGATATGGTAAGCAGAAAAAAGTTGATGTTCCTATTTATGGGTTAGCTGAAGATTTAAATAAAATAATAAGGGTTGAAATGGATCATAAAAACAGACGTTTAATAATAATTCCTGCAACTTGAAGTATGCACCCCGTTGTTCAGTAAAATTGAAATCGTTAAAATAGAATCCAATAAAACTCTTTTTAAAATAACCGCTTACCTATAGCCAATTATCAAACTTTGCGAACTCTATCGCTTTAAACATGGGTTATAAGTTGCAGCCACGAATAGCCAACCTATTTAAAATAATAAATCACATGAAAGTCAACACTGCACATTTATCTGCGATCTAAAATCAAACTTGTTAATTTCAGTTGTGTCAGGAAAAGCCTTTTTCATGCAACCGTAGTGGATATCGATTTTTTCATGCGGCGTATTTCCAATTTGCTGTTACAGTGAGAGTTGTTTTCTTTTCTTATAATAGTGTTGCAATTGGGATTTCTGAAATTGACCAAACTGTCCAATCATTAATTTGTCTCTGAATACTTATCCAGCCAAATATTCGGTAATCCTACAAATTCAGCAACTGGTTAATCTGTCTATAATAGTACAAAACTCTGTCTCTATGTATTCCAATTCATTGCTTTATTTTATCAATTTCATCCCTCTTTTTGGATTTTTGATGAAAATGTAGTGTTTTAACAAAAATAAAAACACTTTATGATGTCTCAAATATTGTTTTTTTGCCCATTTCAACTAAGTAAAATTATGCAGGTTTAATGTTTGGTATTAACTTTAAGAAAATGAGTTTAAAATTTAATATAAATAAAAATTTCCTTGATTTAATCGGTCATTGTTTATATTTTAAATCGTTTAGCACAGCACTACAGGAAATTTTTATTTATATAATATTCTGCTACGGTCAGGAAATTATCCTTTTTTAAAATTTAGGCAATATTTCTTTTTATGCAAAACTATCTACGTATTTCATATTGAACTTTCAATTAAATAGTTATATTTGGACATTACTTTTCAACAAGTTAAATATCACCTTTTTTATAACTATTTGGTATGACTCTAGCAATCTTTAAGTTATCAGGAAATTGAATTTGTATAACATATAAATTAATTACACGAGTTAATGGTTCACAAATTGATTGTAATATTTTTTTGATAATAAAAGTTGGAGCTTTATCACAGCCAGCTAACAATTTAATCGTTAGTATTGATATCAACATATTACACAGTTCTAGTACGGTTTATAATAATTATAGCTAGTTAGTTTAGTTAAAATTTTGTAAATTCTATTTACATATTCCTTGAGAGGATGACTTTGTTTTATGTCTGTCTGCAAATTCATTAACTTAATAACAACAATAATAATAAAATAAATAATATTACAATTTTAAAGAACCCACATGGATATTAGCTTATTTACGCACAGACTACAAAACGAAAAAGTATGCTATTGTTCAACTGAACGAATATATTTCATATCTATTCTAGGTAGTGAGAACACTGCAAAAAAAAAATCCACCATTCACAGTGCATATTTTGGTCACCCAACTACAATTATTTTTAAAATTTTGTCACACTAATTGTCAGTATATTTTTTAGTTATTGAGAATAAATACACATTAAAATAAGTTATTTTTGTATAGAATCGCTAACTAATAGCATTTATCATTTTGTTTGGCCCATATTTTGAAATAAATTTAAAATTTTAATTTAACTTAAACTTTAGCTTAAGACTAGCAGTCGATGCGGTATTGTCACATTTTAAATATCGATACAATTCCCGCAAAAATTTGAAAATTGTAAATATCTGGTTTTGCATCTAGGCGCCTCATTTAAACTCGCTGTATTTGCGGCTTCATAAATTTCAGCTGAATTGTCACTATCACTCTATATTTTTACCGTTCTTATTACATACTTATTAACAATTGTTTTTGAATTATTATATTACTGACAGATGCCGAAAGTTTGTAAACATGTTACCTAGCAACGCATTCCCGTTTCATATCATGGTTGCATTGGAAAGACCTATCTACAATCAAACAACCGTAAGATAATAAACGGAAAACATAAATAATTGATTATAGATTTTAACCACTTTTTTTTATAATAGATGAAATAAAATATTAAAAATTTGATTTAAAAGTAATTTTTTGTATACATTTACAAATATGTTTGATGGTTGATGACCTTTAAAAGTAAACAACAGAAAGTTAACTTTTATAATGAATTTGTCTACAAAAGCGGACGTAAAGTAAATGCCGTTAAAAAAGTTATATTTTAGGTATGTTAATAAATATACAAAATGTAATTATTTATAAGAGTCACCTAAAAAAGATGTATACATATACGACATTCAACTTTGAAGCAACATTCAAACGTGGCGTTGTTTACAATATACGATCTAACAATCTCTGATAAGCCTGGTCCAAGGATCCTGTAACATTACAACTCTAATTTATTTTATTAGACCCAGAGTCAGAATATTTTAGTATTGGAAATTTTAAAAAATTTGCAAAAAAATATTTAATAGTACAAATTGAAGAACATCATTGAGAGAGCGATCAAGAGTTTTCAATTTTTTTTTTTTTTTTTTTTTCATATATTTTGTCTATTTCGATATATCGTTCTATTTGTAAATTTTAGCATTGATAATACTATAAATAAATAAATTTCACACTTCCGGAATTTTCAAACAAGTACTGATAATCAAAATTTCGAATAACAAGGATTCTATCTCCTGTTCCTTGACCTCATTTCTATTATCGCGAGCTAATTCTAGCATCACTTTTATGCTTCTTTAAAAATGTAACTACTCTTTCTCGGCACAAAAAAAAAACGACACCATCAACTAACAGCAATAACCCAAATAGCAATCGACGATGGCCACTTTCCCTACTTTATCGAATCTTAAAATACAGGAATAGCTGCAGGAGCTACAAAAAGAAAAGCAACAAGAAATAAAAGCAAATGGGCTGCGCCTTTTCAGATAATGGTACAGATTAAACTTGAGCTGAGAAAAAATTTATGTCGGGCCATCTGTTTTTATTTCACTTTTGTACTTAAGATACTTAGGAAAGTGTAGGTGTACAAGGTAAGTTGAAAAGTAACTACATAATAATATGGTAATGACATTTGATTATATGTTATTTAGGAAAAACCTATTTTCTTATATTTATTGTTTATTAATTAGTTCACATAGAAAAGGATGTACATGCATTAGGTGCAAGCAGCAGCATGTGCATTGGATGATTAAAATTTAGATACCATAACTCATACAGTTAAGGTGACAATAAATTTAATAATTATAAAAGTTCTTAAATTAAAAAATACAGCGTTTAAAGGTAACCTACCAAATGAACTCGGTGATTCCACCAAAATTTTTAAACTTAAAAAAAAAATATTAAAGTATTAACTACAATTAAAAATGTTGTCTACTACGGTTACACAAGTTTCGGTTGTTCCGGTGTCAACCTTCGGGCCTTCGACGTCGCTCAGACGGCAGCTAGGGGGTGGATAGCTTACAAAAATTCCGGAAATAGTAGACAAATGAGTAGGCGCCAACTGGGTCTATATAGTGGCCAAACTATGATCCTATTTCCCCAAAAACCCAGTAAATGAGGAAAGAAATAAAAGACAAACCTCAACTTATGTTCCTTTATAAAGAAAAAAAAAATATTTACTAAATATATCGGCTTTAGATTTCAACAATTATAATGGACAAACTAATTACCTAATGGCTTAGACAATCCAAAAAAGTTGGAGGAAATAAAAGGGGAAATTTACACTGTTTATGTATATGCATGACCCAAAAAAAATTAATAATGTATCAAAGTATGGCACGGTTCGTCGTTAGCTTGGTACCAGGCATGACGCATGCGCAAAATATTAATTTCCACCTTACATAAAAAATAAAATATAAAATAATAGTTAACTTAAATCTTGTGCATAACCGCACCTATACTACATCATATATTATAAACTAAACAATAAACTTATAATCCTTATAAGCTTATAACCCTCTCCAAATTGGAAGGCGATATCTGCTTAACTTTTGGTTAAGACCAAACTACCCAAAAGAAAATTATTAAACCATGAAATTTTATAATTAAGTATAATTCATACAACTAAATAAAAATATCAAAAAAAATAAAAATACAATGAACATATAAAGGACTTTAGACACAGAGGTAGGTTATTTACTTAAACTCCCAGATTGGAAGAGGTTACTTAATCTCTGCCCCCACACGGGTCTTCTTAGATTGCTTAACTTAATCGTTAAGTCTGGTCCATTTAATAATGAATAAATTGAATAAAGTAAAATTATGGCAGTAGCCCTTAATAACTGAAGAATTACAACTTAAAACGTGGAAGCAGTCCAAGTGTTCTGCGACCCGAAGGATTACTACATCAGCATTAAGTGCTTAAATTAAGTAAACATTTAAAATATTAATCAATTAAACGATGTAACATTTGATAATACTTAAGTTATGAGTGAAAGAACCCTAGAACATTCTGTGCTCAAAAGTATAAATAATGTTGAGAATACCTTGACAACATTCGGTTGAAAGTGAATGTATAGTTTAACAATGCACGCATGAAACCTTCAATATAACGTATAAGAAAAACCTGATAGTAGGGTGTCTTCTTTCACAGCATTCCCATCTTCCTATCCAGAACGAGAAACATCCTTGTAAATCTAGCTGCAAGTAAGCTAGGCGGCTAGCATACCAATGTTCTGTGTTCCCTCGATGAAACCGTTGAACTCCGGACGATATAACCCTCTGTGTACAACTGTTGAAATCCTGAGTCGCTACCCCCTGGGTGAAAATTGTTGTCGAATCCTGGGTTAACAACCCCCTGGGTGAAAATTGTTGTCGTATCCTGGGTTAACAGCCCCCTGGGTGAAACCCTTAAAATATTACAAAGAAAAATGTCAATACACATTGACTCAAGTATCCCGAACTATAGGATTACCCAAAAATGTACATAAACTAGAAACTATTCAGCATCTAGGATGAAGAAAAATTACATTGGCTCAACAGTGAGTCATAAACAGTATTATGAGCTCAAATAATTAATATTCTGTTACACCATGCCATAACACAAAAGAAATTGACAGCCACATGGTGCGTAACATAACCAAATATATACAAAACATACCTTTTTCGTAAAGGGTTAACTTAGTAGCCTTCCAAGGATGAGAAACACGTGAGATGATCCACAGCACAACAATATTCCACACTCCAAATGCTGTGAACTTCCAATTATTGAGTTAAAATCCTATACTAGATATGGGCTGGACCAATGACCATAGGAATTTACCACTACATTAAAATTCCTCTCAAAATACGAAATGTCCATTTACCCACAATTAACCATGAAGTAGAATCTAAAATCCCCTTTAATTAGGGTAAGCCGATGGGGCTAAATATTAACAAAATTCTACTTCGACGCAAAATTCGTCCTTCTCGTGATTCAATACCCACTGACTAAAAAAATACGTCAGCCGTCTAAAATGGCCGAAATCCCTTTCCGATAAATTTCAAGCCAAGTGGGTTCAGAAATTCATCCTCAAGAATTCTCCAATATATAACTTAACAGACCATTTACGAAAGGTACCCTAAAAACTATATTTATATACAGTATAACTCACTGATCTGTATTATTTTACTGGATAGGATATAGCCCCCTAAAAAACGTTCCGAAAAATTGGCCGATTTGGGCAAATAATATGGCGGACCGGATGTTATTTAACGTAACCTCTATTTCCATTTGTCATTTAATTGTGTCAACAAGCTACGATGAGATGTTTTTATTGTGGAAAACAAAGTAAAAAGAGTATGAAATAAACAATAAACGTTCATTTCTGAAGACACAATATGCTTCACGTTTCCATTTTTCTATTTTCTTTCATAAAAAATCAAATCATGGGTGAAATTTCCCGAAGGACATCGCCCGCAAAAGGAATAGAAGAAGAATAAGAAGAAAAACTAATCAAATTATAGGTTAGGTATGTCAAATTATCACAAATTTCAGTTCTGTGAACCCACCATAATTTGCCCAAATCGGCCAGCATTGTTGCACTTCCGGTCTCCTCGTTGGAACGATTTTTTAGTATGTTAAATATAGCCTATATCCTATCCAGTAAAATAATACAGATCAGTGGTATAACTACATTTGGGAAACTCTTCCCGACAAAAATTAATACAACAGCGATCGCAAAAAAATCCCTCACGACTTAAAATCGCTCATTGTGAAACTACCTTACCTCGGGTTCTGAGCCCGATATTGGAACGTCCCACCAACATGATACTTGTCGGTGTTCTGTCGTCAAATGACGTTTATGTCATTCACTGTCATAATTAAAAAACATTAATCCAACACTGACAGCTATAAACAAAAATAAACCAAGAAAATCTTAAAGAATGGTATCGTAAATAATTAATTACCCAAAGGTGAGACTATAATACATAATATATATAAATTTACAACGAAACTTGGTCTATTTTTAGGAGAATCTGGCAAATTAAAACAGTGAACACTACACTGCAAATATGACCATTGTACAAAGTATTATACTAGTGGTGAGATGAAATAAATTGTAATAATGATGTCCGAAAGTTAGAATACAGGTGAAATTAGTTAATGACAAAAATAATAGTGATATCATCATTACGATTTTACCCCTTTTTTTTCGTATGATTAACCAGGTAAGCCAATACAATTTTATTAATTCGTGGGGCCAAAAATGAACGTTACATATTCAAATACACCTTCATGCGCTGTGAAAAGAAAGAAGGGATTTCAATTACTTACAAAAAAATTGAACTATTTGTATGCGTTATTCGTCCTGTATATTTTTATAAATATATTGACTTCAGCAGAAGATGGAAAAATCTTTTTCCGAGACGTATGCAGTGCTTAAATTATAAAAAATAAAAACTATTGATATAATAAACTAAGAAACTTTTTATTTGTATTAAAAGAAGTAGCTTTACTGGAAAAATCAAAAGAATAAGTAATAAACCAGGAGAGAGGGAAAATTTTGTTAGAAATACCATATTTTACTAAAGAAGAATAAAAGAAATTCTACAGGAGTCTTCCAAACTAGTTTTCTTCTTTTATTTTAAGTGTTTGGCATATACTAATACACATTAATATTGTAAATGATGTCAATGTTCAGATTTAGTACATAATATATTTTCGTAGCTTGGTAAAATTTTCGAGAAATAAAGTTTCTGTTTTACTTTTATTAACCATCCAATATTTAAAATTTTCAATGGCATGCTAATTTAAAGCTTGTCAAGCAAGGAAAAGCTAGGGGACATAAGCGTCAAAACTGTAAAATGCGCTCTCCTGAAAAAAGTTGTTTTTGACACTTATTAGACTCCCTAGCATTTCCACCCATAGAAGTGTCTCAACCTGAATCGTATTTATTCAATAAGCAAACAAAATTATGAACAATTATACTGTTTTAAATTAAAATTAAATATTTTTGCACGCACTCTAGAAATATGCCAAAAATTACATGGACGTAAGAATTAAAAGGACCAAATATTTTTACATGGACAGGCTTAAGAGGTAAAGGGGCCAGACAAGAGCAGCTACAGGCCGAATTTTTGGAGGAGACCATTACTATTAACCATTTTTTTTAGTACATTGTTTTGTAATAAACAGCTCCTGGATTACAAGAATTTAAACTTGACCAAATATTTTCATGTGAACAGGGGTAAATGGAACAAATATTTTCAAATAGGCTTGATGGGAAAAGTGTTAAATATTTTTACCTATGCATGCTTAGCGACAAAGGGCGAATATATTTTACATCGGCAGGTATAAGTATTAAAGGGACCAACTATGTTTACATGGACAGATTTAAGGGGTAAGGGGTCCAAATGTAAATATATAAATTGTTTAAACAATAAGAGGCAACGTATAATAACTGCTAAAAATCAGGACCTAGCAATGCGAAGATCATCTACGTGATTTAGCACCACAAACCTGAAAATTAATCGTCTTAATAATTCTCATTGTCTAACGATCTTACGTTCAGAATCAATTAGTTTGTCATTTCTTATGTGCCACGAGTACCCGAGAAGATGGGAACCACCAATTTAGCGTCTCTCGAATTTACAAATGAAATATTAATGTCCAAAAACAATTGACCTTAAATTTTAATTCTTGTTTTTCGATTGACTGATCCTGCCTTTCATAGGATTTTTTTTGATTTTATGCTACCTTTTAATATTTCTTAATTTATTCATCTACAAAAATGCCATTAAAACCTTTTTCTAATTTTGACGAAAATTATAAAACTGATTACGAAAAATTTATAATGTGACCAGTTGCGAAAATAAAACAAATAAAAAGAAACCTTTTATGTTTTTAAACTTAATAAATATATTAACATTGGAAGTTTGTATCAAAGGAGGACACGTTGGTTACATATAAATATAATTTTGAAAGTAAACTTACAACCTAGTAATAATGTTGTTTTGGTCCTCATTTTCTATTATAAATCTACAAAAAATAATCAAAACACAATACACAAAAAATAACCCACTTTCATAAAAACTAAATATCTTTAACAAGAACTATAGACACACTAAAATAAGCCGGTGAGAATAAATTAATATTATTTGCTATTTGACAAGAAAAAACTTATTCATATAATAATAATACTCTCTCTAATTCACTCCCTTACCAGTGAAACTGAACCCGACTGAGCGACTTGTGTAGGGGAAGGGACTGTTGTTATTATTATTATAATTTTTTTTGTGATTCTCGTTTTTTAACGGTAAGTATTTAATATATCGGTCTTCTTCGAAAACAAGATATAATAAATTTATCAGTATGAAGACTGGTTCAGCACCTTGCGTACTATGTTGCATGTTGCCAAGATGACGGCCTTCTGCAGCTGCAGCTGTATGGTCGGGGAGATTTCCAAAGTAGTAAGTTCAGTCTTTTGGGGATTTTTCCGGTGACACCTATTATGATGGGTATTGTCTTCACTCTCTTCACGCCCCATGTTCATTGTAGGTCTTCTGCTAGAGGTAAGTATTTTGTGACCTTTTCCTGGTGTTTCTTCTCGATATTTGCTGGGGCCGGAACTGCAATGTCAATTAAGGTTATTTCTTTCCCTTTCTTGTTATACATTACTATATCAGGCCTGTTATGAGTGACGGGCCTATCAGTTTGAATTGTTCTGTCCCAATATAGTAAGTATCTCTCGTTCTCCAAGACCGGTTGTGGTATATATTTATTGTACGGCGTTTTTTCATTTGATAATCCAAGTTTGTTGCATAGTTCTGGGTGTATAAGTTTCGCTACGTTGTTATGGCGGTTTACGTATTCTTTCGGTGCTAGAACCTTGCAACCACTTATCAGGTTTTTTACATTTTCATGTGATTCGGTACACATTCGACATTGAATTGAGGTTACGTTTTTGTCCTTGATTATGGATTTTAAGTGCGACTTGGTGGGTATGACTTGAAGCCATGCTACACTTGCATCGTGGTCTATGTGTGCATTATGGAGGACATGTAGATGTCTTCCATGTAGTTTCTTTCCTCTCCACTTTTGTTTAGGCGATTCTTTCGTGTAGTCGTTGTCGTAATCATAATTCTTATTGTTCACTTTTAAAGGTGTGAGATTTTCGTCTACACCAACCACTGCTCTGTGGATTTGTGACTCTTGTTCTCTTTTGTGAAAATACCTTCTAAGGAGTTGTACCTGGGATATCGTAAACTTATATCTGTGATGCATCTGCCGCCTTGGTTTCGTGGTAGGTGAAATCTTTCTTTAGATGACCTTGGATGATGTTTACGGTGTTTAGTAAAACGTACTCGGGTGATTCTATTTATCTCGTCAAGGTCCGTGATTGTCCAATTGACTACTCCGAAACTGTATGCAACAATAGGGACATTGGATTTCCTGCCCAAGTCTCTGGTATTTTGCTTCCTTTTCCGCGTAGTAGGTTTGGATGTTGTTGTTGTTGTTGTTGTTGTTGTTGTTGTTGTTGTTGTTGTTGTTGTTGTTGTTGTTGTTGTTGTTGTTGTTGTTGTTGTTGTTGTTGTTGTTGTTGTTGTTTGGGATTCCCACGTCGATCAGTACAACTTTGTTTTCATTTTTATCGGCAATAATAATATCAGGCCTATTGTGGACCACTGTGCAGTCTGTTAGTACTGATCTATCCCAGTATAACTTGTTTATATTGTTTTACAAGACAGGGCACGGCTCGTATTGGTAATAAGGTTTCTCTTCACTCAGGAGGCTATACTTTCGCGCCAGTCTTTGATAAATATTCTTAGCTACTTGATTGTGTCTTGACAAATATTCTATCGGTACCAGGGTAGGGCAAGCGCTTGTTATACGCTGAATGGTCTCGGAAAGTTGGTGACACTTTCTACATAAGTTATCCTCCACTTCAGCCCTTATTATATACTTGCGATAGTTTTTGGTAGCTATGACTTGGTCTTGGATGGCTATCATCTTTGCAAATATATCAGCTCGTACCAACCACCCATTTGATGCTTTAGTGTCGATAAAAGGCTGCTTAAGAATATTTGCCGCCCATGAAGGGGTTTTGAGGCCCAGTCCACTTTCTTCCCTTGGATATACGTTTCATCCGAGCCTACTTCTATGCTGTCGTGCAGCAAGTCTAAGGGTGTGTGTCTATTTTCCGATTTTTTTACTGCTTGGTAGAGGGCGGTGTCCTGTCGACTGAAATATTTTTGCAGTACCTTTATTTGCTTCTGACACAGCCTGCTGATGTCGGCCATACCGCGACCTTCTTCATAGCGGGGAAGAATTAGCCGTTCCAGTGCCGATTTAGGGTGATGTATTCTATTCTTTGTCATTAGTTTACGCGTGGTTCTCTCAATGTCCCCTATATCAGTTTATCTCCACTTAACCACTCCAAAAGTATAGGTCAGAACTGGAATATCAAACGTGTTTATGGCCTTGAATATATTTTTCCCGTTTAAGGAGGATTTAAGGATATCACTCACTCTTTTTAAGAATATTTCCATTACTGGGTGTCGGATCTCCTTATGTTTTACTCGTTTAGATTGTTGGAGACCTAGATATTTTTATGCATCTCCCTTATCTATTGCAGCAATAGAGCCTTCATGTACTATGTCAAATTCACGGAGCATAACCTGACCCTTTTCGATACTAAGTCTTCTACACTTGTCCAGTCCAAAGGACATCCGAATATCATTGGAAAATCTTTCTGTTAGTTTAAGTAAATTTGATATGTGGTGCTCAGTGGATCCGTAAAGCTTAATGTCATCCATATATAGAAGATGGCTAAGACTAAACTGTACTGTATTTTCCCCCTTGATAAGAAAACCGTACCTAGTGCTATTGAGTAGAGCAGACAGCGTGTTTAATACTAGACAGAACCATAAGGGACTAAGGCTATCTCCTTGGAAAATGCCTATTTTGATAGAGATAAGCTGAGACTGTATAGTGCCCTCACTCTGCTCGTCCCGCAAAGATTCACTCGTCGTAATAAATAATGACTATTTATGAATCCAGTTACGAAATGTCTTATTTTATGTAATAAGTGAATATTTGCGGGACGAGCAGAACGACGTCCCGCAACATAAACGAGTTACATAAAACGGCATTTCGTGACGTGTTACATGCAATATTTTTTCTAATTTTAAATAAATTATTTATAAAATTGTGTTTTGGTAAGAAATTACTAACATCTAGGCTACCAATATTACTACTTTCTTGTATTGTTAGTTGCATATGCATCATTTTACTGACAAATAAAACATAATATTATTTATATATTTATTCTCAACGACTAGTGTGTTTATATGGTTTATTAAAGTTATTTACTTTTTAAAAGAGTGGTTATTTTGTAGTATATTCTGTGTTAATTATTTTGTGCTGATTTAGAATGGATAATAAGGCCCAAAACAACATTATTACTAGATTGTAAGTTTAACCTGCCCTCCTTTTATATAAACTTTCAATAATAATGTATATTATTGATTTTAAAACCAAAAAACGGTTATTTTTATTTGAAGAGGTTGAGTGGTGTGTACACACTGGGTAATAATTGCTACCGTGACGTACCCCAACTTGCCTCCGCCTCACGGTAGCAATTGGCAAAATCTGGCTGCCTTCATATTGAAGACTAGCAGTTTCTTTTTCTCTGAATGGTTTGGAGTGTTCTGTTCTACATGGTCGGATGAACCTCCACTTCATTTGTTAAAATTTAACCACATTTTACACTGAGTTTACGGAATTTCGGTGTGGTTCTTTTATTTTCAATTATCCAAGCTGCAAGCTATGGTGGAAACTTGGGACTGGTCTGTTACTGTCCTTTTTTAATTTAGTTCACTTTTCATGTTTCTTCTAAAGTGTTCGACGAGTAAGCGTACAAGTTTTTGTTTTTATTCAATGTTTAGTATTGTTACGAGTTGATTATATTGTTACAGCTCCATTTTTTTCTCTCTTTTATAGAGTCTCTGATGATGGCTTAATAGGCCGAAAGCGTTCAGACAAATTTTTACAGAGCTTTATTGAATAAAACTCAATTTTACACACTTTAAATAATCTCTCGATTCATTTCTTATTTTTATTTGTTTTCTTTTTAAAACTAGTGACGTAATACATTTTTCCAAACCAGTATCAAAATGTACAACATTATGCAACTGGATGCGTAAAGTAGATTATTTTGACACTTTATACGATTACCAGAAATGTCACTTTATATGTCAAAATTAGAAAAATAGACATTATACCTGTATTTTTTACTTTAACGCCCGTTCCTGTAATATTTTTTTTTTGCTAGCGGCTGTATAATTTATGCCGTTTATTTTCTGAAACACCTTGTATAAGCAAAATACATGTTAAATGCTTGTGGACCTGGACTTATAGGGCTCATATTACAAATTGCTATTACAATTTACTATTGGTAAGTTTTAAATTTAGATTTTTAGTGGATTTGATTGTGATATAGTAGATATATACCTTTTTTATTATAGTCACTATTTATAATTTTATTTTTTATTGTATAAACTTCATAACATTTGCTGGCACCATGTAACATTTTTTATTGAGATCTCTTGTGAACTTAAGACAATTAATGCATTTAATGACTTTTAGAATTCCATTATCTTTATTGGTTTTCTAGGGTTATATTTAGGTACCAGATTTATATTACTCTTTTTTACGAATAGCAATTGCTAATGGATTATAAAATACGCCTTTTCTTAATCTTTTAATCTATATTTAGAATTAGTACTTGAGATCATTAAAGGGGACTTTTTTTTTTAGTTGCCTTTCATGAATATCAACATATTTAATGACAGTTTTCTGAAAAGCTTTATATAGTATTACTAGTAAAATAATTGGAAGGTATAATTATTCTTCAGGTTGGTTTTCAAATTTTCACTAGTTTTCACTATTTAGGCATAATAATGATATGATGCAATACATCTAAAGAATATACAGAACACAGCAATTACAAAAAATGATGCACAAAAAAAGATTAAAGAAGGCATAAGAAAGTAAATGTCCTAATTTTTAAAATTTATTTTTTTTTTCAATTTTCCACAGTGAAAATGCCTGAGCAAATATTGAAAGATACGAATTATCATTTCAATTTTCATGGCTCATAAAGATTAATTTAGAATTCATTCGGAATCTGTTTGTAAAGAGTAACAAAAAAATCAAGAAAGAGAGAGATATGTGTATGCGGATGGATTTGTTCTTACACTAAGAAAAGAAAGATATTTTTGCTATTTACTTTTAATTACAATGCCATATGCCACCAATAAAAGAAGACAACGAATACTGGCCAAAAGCAAATAAAAAGCTGAATTTTTTGCTTTAACAAAATGGAAAAAAATTATTAAAAGAAGGGAATAAGGAATTAGTAGAAACTTCGAAGGTAACTATTTTGTATTGATTGAAACGATAATACCCGCGTATTAATATACAGGGTGTCCCAAAATTCCGTGTACATAGATCTACTGTATGTTGGTAAGATCAAAATAAGTCGATTGAGCCAAAATTACCTATATCACAAAGTCCATCGTTTGCCTGTGAGGAAGCTTCAAAATTGGAAGAAAATTTTCAATTTTTTTTAATAACACAAAAACGCCTTGTTCGATTTTTATAAAATTTGGTGTGTAGCTATTTTAATTGAAGAGCCATTGTTCAAAGCCAAAATTACACCAACTGAAATTATGGAAGGGTAAAAACCACCCTAATCCTACCATAAATGACATCGTATTTTTTTTTTCAGGGCCGCCCCTGTTCCCCAAATTTTTTTGTGGAGAGCAGAGCTCTTTTTATTTGTAGCATTTTTTCTCTTCTGCAAAAAACATGTATCTCACGGTATTTGAGTAAAAAAAATTTTATGGACTGATGGTTGGTCACTTAAAATTTTCAAGAAAACTAAGTTGGCGGTTACTACTGCAACCCGAACACGATTTTAACGTTATTACAATAAAACAATTATTAATAGGCATAGATATCTATTGAAAAATAACAATTCGAAAAGAAGGATACATTTTTTTTACAATAAATATTCAATATGGCCACCTCCTTCGTTCATGCAGATTTCAATTCGGCGCAATAAATTGAAGTGTACCCTTCTCAAAATGCCTAGATCATTTCGCATAGAGTTCACAGCAGTTTAAATCCTACCCCATAATTTTTCAATATTGTCGATAGGAACTTCATAAACTTTGGTTTTCAAGTGACCCCAGATAAAATAATCACAAGGATTACAGTCTACTATTAAACTGGGATAAATGAAATATTAGTGCAAATGTGTTAATATGAGAAACTAATGTAGAAAATCTACCAATTTTCATATCGTTGAAGTAATCGCAGATATTAAAATCACCCATGACTAATATATCATGATTATTCGTGGATTCAATCGTTGAAAAGAGCTTTTCATAGTGTAACGGTTGTAACCGTTTTCGTTATTTTGATATTTTGAGACCAATATCTCTACACAAATGTCATTTGTCGTTTATGCCTTATGTCTAATGTTGGCAATTCATTTCGATTGATAGCTGTCAACGAGCAAGTTGAATTATTGAATTTTAATTATCTTTTATCTTGGACATCTGATGTACTAATTGTCTATAATATTTTTAATGACCGTCTGATTTTAAAAAGGTAAGTTTCCTACCGATATTTTGTTGAAAATGTATATTTAGTACAAAAATTTCTTTATTAAATTGTCAAATCTAAAACATAAGCTCAACATTGAGTAATACATGATAAAATATTTTATATAATTTTATCTATTATTTTGTTTGGAAGAGATAATATGCTTTACTATTTTTAATTATGTTAAATAAGATTTTTCCTTTTCATATTAATTTTAGTCTCTGTAAAGCTATTCACTAATAGTATTAAATTGTGCATTTGATAGTAAAAAGCATCTTATCTGTTTCCTATATAACTTCCTAGTACCTCTCTTAATATTTTTACCTTTTTCCTTGTAGCCTGGCTGTATATAGATGGTTCAGTAGAAGTTCTATAGAAGTTATATTGATGGTTTTGTGGAAGTTTTATCGAAAAAGATTGTTTAGAAGATAGAAACTTAGAAGTTTAGTTCCAGCTACAGAAGTTGATTTCAAGTATATCAAGAAGTTTAGTTCGAGTCATCTAAGAAATTTATGAGATTTAAGTTTACCTAGGAAGATTTATACTTGAAGAGTTGGTGATATCCGTAGTATCTCATATGAATCCTCTAGAAGAAGGCCTCTACAGTCACTCCTAAAATACCTGTTATACCACAGATAAGTTTTAATAAATCATTTAAATTTGAATAAGTAAGTCTCTGTGAATTAGAATTTGTCGCTACCTTATTTAATTATAATATCTTAATGGTTAGTGATTTTCTATATTTTCATCACTAATCGATTGTCAAGTTTAGTAAGTTTTAAATATAGTGGCTCTCAACATTCTTTTTTAAAGTAATACGAGTTGATTAATAACCTGACCCACTCCCCAAAATCATAGAGCTTAAAACAGTACAAAAATAGATATAATAATAAGATCATATTACAGTGCTAGTTCTAGGGGTACATAAATGTTTACAATTATCAAATTCTTAAAAATAAATTAAATTTTTACCATTAATATATCTATAGTTGGAGTGAGTTTATCAAAGGACAGATAATTAGATAAACAAATCTGAGAAGACACGAGACTGTCATTCACTGTAACTAAACCACCACCACCACCACCACCACCACCACCACCACCATAATTCATAGTACAGTTCATTAGAGAGTATTTTGTGTCAGACCTATATACATTATATTTTCCGAACAATTCCTGATTAATGATTGATGATTCGAATTAGATTTCCGTCAATGCAACAACAGTAAAGTTCCCTGTACAATAGAGTTGTGAAATTAAATTGTTTTTATCCGAAGACCACGAGTGTTTTGATAGCAGATACAAAAATTGGAAGAAATGTCAGAGCAAATTTGGTTGCAATATATGGGTACTTCATATATTTTTGCAGACGATTTCAAATTCTAACGTTTAAATTTTGTACGTACGCTCTTATTAAACTAAATTGACTATACAATAGCTTTTCTGTGCATATTTTTCCAATGCAAAATGTTTTTTTTTGCCAGTATAAACCTTTGATGCTTTATAACAATGTGCCTGCTATTGTGATTTTTACCTTGTATGTTAGTTATTACTGTTATAGCTATTTATTTGCTTAGCATGTTGACAAATTTTTATGCAAATTTTACGATGATACCATAAATAAATCCAAGATGCAAATTTTTCTCACCTTGTGGAACGCTATCTTTGTTTAAAAATGATAGATCGACATTTGTACACGTCTAGAACATTATGTATTCTTCATGGTCCAACAGCACCCAAGCCGATGTTATCTGTCCGCGGGTTGCTTCTCGTTTCTCACTGAGCTTATCGGTGTCCACTGTGGACAGCAACCGTTTCATTTTTGCTCAACTGCCCATGCCCGTGGTACTATGGTTTATGTTTGTTGGGATAGACTATGGGGAATGCATACATGTAGGTATTTTTTTTATTGCTTATTTTTGATAAACGTTTAACTGTCGATTTCTAATGTACCAGGGACCTACAATAAACTGTGTAAGTTAGTATAAACCGTAAACGTTGGACGCCAATTTTATTCAGAACTTCACACAAATACTTTAAGTTACTGGAAAAAAACTATAAAGAAATTTATTTAATGGGAAAATATATACAGGGTGGCCAGCCGAAAACATCCCAGAGTTAATATCAGGAATCGCCTCAACATTTTAGACCAATTTTTGATAATTTATCATACGTAATTTCCCTTTTTACTTTCCTATCTGTATACAGATATTGTCGCGATGATGTCTGTGTGTGTGCCTGTGTGTCTGTGTGTCTGTGTGTCGCATAACTCATGAACCGATACACAGAAAAACACCAAATTTTAAACTTAAGCTTTGTTCCAGCGTCCAATGTGCTGATTAGATTTTGGGCAGTGTCGGAACACCTGGGGGGTACTTTATGAGTGGTCATTTTTATATTTTATGGAATATATGTGTTATTTACGTTTGGAAAAAAAATTATTTAAATAAAAGTTACTTCTTATATTATTATCTAAAATTTTTGTTGCATACAAAATTTTCCTAAAATGGTTCGTATTCGAGAAATTTGACAAAATGTAAAAAAATATTTTTTTATAAAAATTGTTCAAACAAAAGTTGTTTGCAATATAATTCTCTATAATTTTTATTCTATACATAATTTCTCTAAATTGGACCATATTCGAGATATTTGAGAAAATGTGTAAATTTCGAAATTTGAAGAAAACTCAAAAACGGATAAAGAAAAAAACATTAAATTTTAAACTTAAGTTTTATTTCGGCCTGACGTGAAATGATTAGATTTTGGATAAAGTCGGAACATCTGGGGGGTACTTTATGGATGCCGTTTTTATATTTTATGGAATATATCTGTTATTTATGTTTGGATAAAAAAATTGTTTAAATAAAAGTTATTTTTAATATTATTATCTATAATTTTTGCTTTATGTCAAAATTTCCTGAAATGGTCCGTATTCGAGAAATTTGACAAAATGTGCAAAATTCTCATTTTTATGAAAATTGTTGAAATAAAAGTTGTTTGCGATATCGATCTCTATAATTTTTATTTATACATGATTTTTCTAAAATGGACCGTAATGGAAAAATTGTAGGAAAAGTGCTAAATTTAAATTTTTCAGTATTTTCATTTTCAATGAATATCTACAGAAAAATGTCTCTAGGTAGATGTATGTGGAAAATATATATATTTATTTTATCCTCTAAACATTTATGGAGGTGCTGCAATAGGTTGTACAAAATAACCGGAAAAAGCCTGTAATAACAAACTAGATAGGAAAGTTATGTGTTGGATACATCAGATTTTTCCATTACTCCAACCAATACAATTTAAACAGAAGAAAAAATATCGTACTTAATGTATTTAATAATCTTCGAAAAGACTTTATTTCACTTCCTGTAGATAAAAAGGCCACCAAATATGAGACCTATACTGGTGTATCTAAGCGGATATTATTAAAAAAGAGAGTTATTAGAGAAGAAATAAAAAATAGCCCCTCTTTCAAATATATCATATTTTTATTTGCAAAAAATTATTTAAAGAAAATAGCGGAAGTAAGTGATCAGCATAAACAGGTATAGTATTTAGATAAAATATGCAGGATACACAGTAACAAAACAGTAACAAGCTTTTCTGAAAGGGGTACATGATGCATTAAGAAATTCATCAGGAAGAGGAAATCGTTTAATAATAACCCACATTGCAAGCACCTATGGATTTTTGCTAGATGTTTTATTAATGTTCGAGTCAAAGAAAACAACAGACTACCATGAAGAAATGGATGACCCTATGTTTGAAAATTGGTTTCAGAACATTATAAAAAAGTTCCAGCTAACTTCGTTATTGTTTTGGATACTAACTCCTATCACAGTCGATTAAAGGAGTCACTACCTACAACAAGATGGAAAAAAGAAGATATTTCAAAATGGCTTCATACTAAAAATATTATCAGTCCTCCTAAATCCTTGAAGGCAGAATTCCTCGTAATAGCAAGGCAACAAAAACAAATTCAAAAAATATATTATAGACGAGATTGCCCGAGAAAAAGGAAGGTTTATTTTTTCTTTCAAAATTTAATCTACGAAGTGCTTATATACCATTTTATATGCCATGACCTTATTTATATTATATAGACTTATTTTTTACGTCTATGGAATGTGATGTTATATCCCCACTTTTACTCCACTCCTCTTTTATTCAGACTATATGCAGTCTAACAGTAGACTCTGTCTATAGTAAAGCATTTTTTTTAAAAGTTAATTTTATTGATAATGTAATGCACGATATAACCAAATATAATTGAATAAAACATGTGCTTAAATAATTAAAAAATCTTGCTAAGCTCTACAGTTAAGAAATACAAACTTTTATTACTATCAATTAATAAAATAAATTTATTCTATTGTTGTGCGAATTGCTCAATACCGGTCCTGCTCTATAGGGCGACACTTAGTCTACATCGATACATCCAAGATAATACTAGAAAGCTCTTTCCACATGTACCGACTCATATAGGATTTGAAATATACATATACAGTGTGTCTACTTAAGTTGGAACCATATGGAAAAAATGTATTATAGATTTTATGAAAAAAAGTTATTCTTGATAAAAAGTCCTGCATGACCCAAAACCTAAAATACAGTCATCAGATTTTAAATTTTTCAAGTCGTATACGAGGTTTGTCAAAAAATATGAATTTTGCTCAAGAGTAAAGTACGTTTATTTTTGATAAAATCGAAAATTTTCATTAATCAATTTCAATGTGTTAACTCAGATGATTGATTCAATACGACGATGAATAGTAGGTCCGGTCTTACAATGAGTAATTTTTTTGTTTTCCTTGTTAAAAATATTTTTTGAAGGTATCTAGAACCTGGTGTAACACAAATTTTCGGAACCATTCGGTTTTGTTTGTCTCGTTTTTTGATAGCAGTAGCATGGAGATTGCTTTGAAAAACATCTTATTATACCAAACTGATCATCAGAATACAATTGGCACATATTAGAAATTAAATTGAAAATAAAAGTACCTATAACATTATATTAATAAAACTTTTTTTTTCTTACTAAATATTTTATTTACGAAATATATTTTTTATTTATTTACCCATACATATATAGGGTATTTCTCTATGGGTATTTCAGAAGCAAATATTCAAAAAGTATTTATAAATTCTCTTAGCTCTATATAAAGGTTGTTTCTAAGTAAGTGGAAAAGATTTTAGGGGATTGTTGCCGAAGTTATTTTGATAAAGAAGTTGGTGGTAAAATTTAAACACTTTGTATTTCGAAAACGAAGCATATTTCAAACTACATTTAAAGGCACTTTTTTAACAAAATAACTTCTACAATCACCACCTATAATCTTTCGCACTTATTTACACCCGTATAAAATAAAAATACATAAGTAGTATAATAATTACATACTCATATATAAAAAAGTAAAACAATCCATTCAAAATCATTTTCTAGTACTACTCGTACATATAAAACGTTTTTTAAAATAAAAAAATATAATCTAGTATATGATTCTCAATAAAAAAATAAATAAAAATAATAATTTTTTTTGGCTAATTTCTGGTCGGATTTCTAGTATCTAAGCCTTTAGTGAAACGTGGATCTAAGATCTCGGGTAGTATACAACCTAAATAAAATTGTTTTAGTTTGCTTTCCATTTCGTTATGCCAAAATATATCATCTTTTTATATTTTCCACTAACATACCTAAAGGTGTCCATACAATAAAAAACCAAATATTTCTTTTAGTTACGTGAAGTTGTCCCTGAACCTGGTAATAATAATTATGAGTTCGTTTTAATTGCATTTGGCCATTGTCATGAATAATTGCAAATTTTATAATTTTTTCAACTATTGCTTTTTCCGGAGTCAGTTTTGAAGCAGTTGCTGGACATTTAATTTCAATAATACTCTCGTTCCTATTACACCGTCCGGACTTGTGCCTAAAAAACCATATTTAGAATCCACAAATAAACCACATTGTTTGCCCTCCACTTTAAATACCTCTTTAGCTAAAGGTTCTTTTTCAATTCCATACTTAGTATATTCATTTCCCATATAATTGGAACATAACAAGTTTTTAATAAAATTCGTACAACTTGTTTTTGGACGCATTTTGCATAGGGTTCCAAAATTTGACGCGGTTAAGCGGGTACTTCTGGCTTGTTTCCAAACTGGGTTGCCAGCTTTCCCTCTCGTTTCTTTTTCAAGTTGTATGATTTCATTCGATGATATGTGAAGTTGTTTCAGAAAGGTAATTTTTTTATCTTCGTACTCATTGTCAGGTATATCTGGAATTTTTTCCTTGTTGTCCAAAGTTTGCAAACCGTAATCTTTATCAGGAAGACAACTTTGTTTTGCCTTTTTTTTAAAGACACGTTTTCCTTTTATATTTTTTTCATGCCAAAGCCTACGTCTTGTAATTTTATTGGAATATTTTTTTGTGTTACCCGTTGGACTTTTGTTAGTAACAGCTTTAAAAACCTCTTTGTAGTAATCAGAAGATCTGCCTACATTAAAATATCTTGAGGCTGCTTCACACCTCGAAGCGTATGATCCTCTTAGAGAAAAATTAATACGGTTTCCACCAACAAACTTATATATTATCGAATTGTAAACCACAATTTTTCATTTCTTTAATGTAGTTTTTTTCACTAGGATTGATTCGGTTTGCATTCGAAGTACCCAATTTCTTGGCATTTTGAATGTTCACCAAATACGTGTGATGGTATATTTTTTAAATCTTTACACAAAAGCTGTATTTTTTCTGTAAGTGGTTTTTCTTCATTTGTCCGATATAAAACCGCTTTACTACATGCAGTTCTGATACGTAAAATACTTTTTAAAACGTGTTTCCTTAAAAATATTGGAACTGCACAATTTTTAGAGGTACTTCGTTTTTTACCGGATATTTCCCTTAATTTTCTGCAAAAATTTCTAAGTAAGTGATTTTTACATTCTATTTTCTGCACTAAAGTATTCGCATAGGGCCTTGTTTTTACTAATTTATTGTACATGCTACTATCGCCATCACCTACAAGTCGTAAAAAAATTAGTCCATACATTTCTAAACTACACCTAAATCCTTCCACAATAATATCAGTTTCCATACCTGTAGAGGTACTATCCCAGTTCTTATAACATTTATGATAAGGTATTGGTTGTATGTTTTTGGCGATAGCCCTTTCACAAATACAACAATATTTATTTCTTACTCCTAAAAATAATATTTTACCCGTTATTTTTCCAATAACACATGCTACTCCTGATAGTGCATTATAATTTACATTATATGAGCGCTTACTCCGTGCTCCGTCGCCAACAACAGTTATATAAGGATGACCTTTGTCATCAACTTCGCCAAGCTCGCGTGCCAGATTAGCTTCCTCAGTAGCTGCTCTCTCCATATTTTCACAAGCTTTATTGTGAATGTGACCTGCTAATTTTTCGTGACAACTTTGATATTTTCCAGGAGACATAAATGGTATATTCAAGGCAGCCATGAATTCTTCAATTTAAGAAAAACCTATTCCTATCGAGAGTGCTCCTAATGCTGCAGCTACATTTATATTCATCGTGTGCTCAAAGTCCCCAAAAATTTTTATACAATGTTCAATAAGACACATTTTACACCTCACTAAAAATCTACTACATAATCCATTTCTATTTTCATGATTAATTTCCATATCTTTTAAAGTACAATTAAATAAGGCATGGTGTGAAATTTTTTGAATTTCTTTGAAGCAAAATTAAAAATCTACCCTCCTCCTACCCTCCGGTTTGATTTTTTCTTGTTCTTTGCATTTTCTTTTTGCTGGAGGTGTCTCACCTTCATGAGAGGAATTGGATTCTTTCCAGTAGCTACACCCAGGAACAGGGGAAGATTCTAATTTTTTACTGAAATAAAAATTTCCGAATAAATATCTGTGTAGGAACCATTTTTTTATAATATTTTTTACGTAATTTTATGATAATATAATCAGAAAAAAATTTAAAAAAAATACAATTCTTACTTGATTACATTATATTCACCGGAATTATATTGCGCCGAAATCCTGAATTCAGGTGTTTCATCTTTATGTGAGGTATCAGATTCATCCCAGTAGCCTACACTTGATTAC
Source organism: Psylliodes chrysocephalus (assembly GCA_927349885.1). Lineage (NCBI taxonomy): Eukaryota > Metazoa > Arthropoda > Insecta > Coleoptera > Chrysomelidae > Psylliodes > Psylliodes chrysocephalus. The sequence continues at coordinate 29,247,327 of OV651816.1, forward strand.
ATTACGAGCACCGGAATTATATTCCGTCGAGGTCCTAAATTCAGAAACTGAAACTTGTGAAGATACAATTCTGTAATGAAAGTGTCTTAAATTACAATCTAATAGTACTAGAGAATTGCTCGAAAACAAAAACGCACTGAAGCATTTTTGAAAAAATTTTACACCTCCGTTTTATAGTTAAATGCTTTTGTTTCAAAACGTATCCAATACAAACAGAAAAAAATTCCGGAAATTTATTTTTCTCTTGGAGGGCGCACCTGAATGAAATTACAACTGAAATTTTTTGACGTTTAAGAAACTCTTCCATTACATTATGACATGACGTGACGGTGTGAGGGATTAAAAAATTTGCCATTTTTATTGTTAATAATTTTACACCAATTATAACTAGATAGAAATACAGTACAATTATTATAAGTAACACATTAATTAGGTTTTTCGCGTCGACTTCAAATATGACAAATAGGAATAACTGGCATGGCCAACTTTGCAAATTTTATTTTAGCCGTTCTAATTCATGTCTGTCAAAATTTGATATTTCGATGTAAAATTTTCTTACCGAATACCACACGTGCCTAAATTAATATCAGGAAATTTTTTAGGCACTAGTGGTATTATAAGTGAAAATTTGACACCTCTATTTTATAGTAACTCAAATGCTTTTTTGTTATAAAGTTTCCATGACAACTAGAAAAAATTCCGGAAATTTTTCTCTTGGTGTGTACCCTGAACGAAATTATAATTTATTTTTTTTTATTTTGAGAAGCTCTTCCATGCACACGATAGAACGACGCGACGGTGCGATTAAAAAATTTGCCATTTCAATTGTTAATATTTTATTTAATCCCAATTATAACTAGATATTTATGAAACTTTGCAGGCCAATACAATGACGCATAACGCATCTGATGCCATATTTTTTGTTACTACTGTACTTCCGGTTTCACCGGAAATACCCTCAACTTTTGTAATTTAGAGGGGACACCTTGTATATTTTTGCAGATTTTAAAAGATCCTGTTATTCCGAATTCGTACATACTAAGTTTAGTGGAAATTATTTATAAAAACGAGAAATAAATCACTTTACATTTAAAGAATAGGTAAATTTATTTACTTTAGTCTAATGAGAATAATACTTTAAACAAAATCACTTCAAATATTCAAAATGCTCGCCGTTCACCTTCTGACAATAACTCGCCTGCAAAGTTTCATAAATATCGTCCTTTTCGTTTTAAAGATATTTACTGTTCCAAACTTTAATCCCAATCCTATATACAAAATAAACTATACCTAATTACAGCAATTAAAAACAAAATAATAAATATATTAAATTCCAAGAAACTAAAAAGTTTTTGAATAATTTCAGCGACTTCAAGACAAAGCCATCGAATAAATACTTTCGGTTCGGGTACTGCACACACGTCCGCCGCCTTGTTGCCAAATCAATTTATATGAATATAAATCTTGATACATTTTCTCAGTTTTCGTAAATCAAGGTTTTCAAAAAATATACGCTATGGACAAAAAAATTTATAAGAAAGAATTAGTTGATTTTTATATAACAATTCCCGGTAAAGATTCCTTTTTGCAATAATTTTCCAAATTTGAGAAGAAAAATTACAAAAATATGTTTTTTTGAATTTGGGCTCTACAGCGGGATTCTCTATCATTTACAAAGCAGGTATAGAAAATTTCAAAAAAAAATATTCGAAATTGAAAGAGAAAACCTTGTAGCCGTTTCGAGCCCGTTTTTAACCATGGATATCGCTCTTAAGTTGAAGTGTAGAAATTAGGGTTAACGGGAAGTTAACGTAAAACTTGCAGGCCTAAAAGGGTAAAAACTATCCAAGTTACTGAATATCTAACAACTTATGTAATTAAATAACTTAATTAAACATTTAATATGAAAATATGCACAACAAAAGTGATCGACGGTTTTTATAATAATGTTCCAAATTCAAAGAGAGTTACCTAGGATGGAGGGTGGCCAAGTAGTGAAATCCAATATTATTTGGGTAATTATTAGATTTATCTCCTATCTAACAAATTAGGTACCAGTAATATATACCAAATAATATTTTGGTCCTAAATTAATTTGCAGATTCCTTTTCAAAAACGAGGAGGTACAGAACTTTCTGCAGCCTAGCAACTCATGTTAGAAAAGTGTCCAAATAACACAAAAAAAAAGGTTGGAAGTCAGAGTTTGAGTTCTCTTTAAAAATGTTAAACAAATGTATCTATCTCTTCCTACTTATAAACAATTACTATTATAGTCCCATTGTCTAACCTTGTCTAATAAGTTCTAACTGTACTTTTGTTCACCCAAAACCAAATCTGGTCAAGGACAAGTGACACAATAAAAATAAACAAACCCTTTCTATTATTAAAATAAATAACTATAATTGTTATTACTTATTTTAGGATAGAAATCTCAATGACATGGGAAATATAAATAGAAGGATAATATAAACAGGATATTAAAGTGAAAAATCTAACTGATAAAGGTCAGTCAGTAGCTTCAGGACTTAGAATTCGGTTCTTTAAATACTAAAGGTTTGTTTTATTTTATTTTTTCAGATAACCAGAATCAGCTGGGCGAGAAAGACTACTCCACTAAATATCATCAGGCTTTAGATTTAGTCTTTTATAGGATATTTTTTCTTACTAGTTCGGAGAGTATTATAGAGTTGTAATTTTGAAACCGTAACAACTTAGACAAACAAAAATATTGTAATATATATTTGAGCTTTGTACCTATGACGTTGTTTTTGAACGGATATATAGTTTTCGCGAAATCTTTTCATAAAGAGTTTCGCAGAATTCTCTTGTCTTTTACCGTTTGTATGTAAGATGAAGGGTATACTAAAATATTACTAAATAAGTAGCTATCTTAAAAGATCAATTTTATATACAGAGTATTTTTTGCCGGTAGCTGCGCTGAACAAACCGCTGCACACTATTTTAGTGTTAGTAAAAATGAATTTTTCCTAGCGTTGAAAAATAAAAAAAAAATAGTTTATCTTTTAGTAAGTGTTTAGAACAATTAGTTATGTACATTTGGATAAGTTTGATTCCCAGAACTGGAGTTTGGATAATAACAAACATTTGAAAATGCGATTTAAACGGTTCTACTTGATTGAACTCGTTTGGTTTAAATCCAGGATGAAGTCTTATATACTATTCCAGAGAAAATAACCAAAGTTGATGTTATATACAAGTGGGGTCTAGATGGTAGTGAGGGTCATAGTTTACACAAGCAAAATTTTTCTAATGCATTCCAATATAGTGATTCCCACATAATATTGTGTATAGTTGTACCAATGGAGATGTCATTTAATATTTGATTTAGTTTTTTTTTCGGTTATTTTCAAAATTAAGAGAAAGGCAAAGTTTCATTCCATTTACAAAAAATATAGCGATGAAGCAGCCTTTAGAGAGTTTCAGAGATTGAGGCGGATTTAGATACGTTGTATTCTGATTCTGATCGTGTGAAGTTTACTGAATCATAGATGTGTTTAGACTCAAGCTAATTTTGAGCGTTTGTTAATCAAAGAAGTGGAACAACTTCAGTGAGTTAAGTGACGCTTCAGACATCATAAATACTTTTGCAGATTTATTTAGTAAATCGTATATTCTATCTACATCTGTTGATATTGACGCTCTTGATGATGTTTTGGTGCATGAAGATTCCTTATATATAAATAATTTTACCCAAGATGAAGTTCTTTCAGCGACTAAACAACTCAAATCCAAAAGAACTACGGGTCCTGATAATATTCCCGCTTTTGTGATTCACGACTGTGATTCTTTATTAGCTTATCCATTAATTTCAAAAGGAAAAACTTGTATTTCGTGCAAAACTTTTTTATTAATCAATGCAAAGCGCTTTCGGCTTATTTGCCATCATCAGTGCTCATCTACAAAAATTGTGGATGTAAACTTACAATTTAAAAAAATTTTAAAAAATATATTATAAAATCTGAATTAGACTTTTAAGTCAAAAGTTAAAATAGTATATATACAATTGTTTGAACAAATTAAAAATTACAAGAAACAAACAAAGTACTGGTATTGGGAATAGTGAGTGTGGGATAAGCCCTTACAAATCAAATCTGATCTCCAGAAGCAAGTTAGCCTGTGTGGAATTAAGGAATCATGCCACCCTCACTATTCACAAAATTGAAAAAAGGTTAACAAATTAGTTAAAATTTAAAGAAATTTACAATTAGAGGGTGACTGTGGAAGATATATTGAAATTTGAATCTAGAATACAATATTTGATATGAAGAAAGTAAAACGCAGATGGCAAAAGTAAAAAAAACTGAAGGTTTTTTTTATATGTTTTATATACATTATAATTATGAAAAAGTCTACCTACTGTCCACAATGTATCCAACAAGTTCCTGGTCATCCTCACTCCCAAAATTATATATTTCGGGATATTTACAACTTGCTAAATCATAATTTTATTAATATTAATATTTTCAAATTTAAATTTCTCTCTTCATTTTGGTTCAAGTTGTTTAACCGTTTCCACATGACAGTGGTGACAAGCGACACTTGAAGACTTGTCAAAGACGTTCCTCCCACAAATATATAGAACTTCGACAAAAAAAACGTCCCCGACGATCCGGAATTCTTGTTTAGAAAGTATGTAAATATCCAGAGCTTATCCGAAATGCGTCAAAAACATCAATATCTATCATGTTTTGTGGAAATGCCGCAGGAGAATTATTGCCACCATATGTTGTCTATCGGTCTAGTAAAACGTGGACAACTTGAACAGAGAATAGTTCTAAAGGCTGCCGTTACAATGTCAGTACTTCTGGATGGTTTAATGCAAATATATTATGGACTGGCTTGAGTCTCAATTGATACCTAAAGTAAAAATATACAAGGTATAAAAAATTTACTCTGTGATAATTTATCTTCACATCTAACTCCTTAATGCTCTACAACTGTGTCGCCAAAATGAAATACACTTAATTTGTCTTCCACCGAATAGTACCCACCTGACACAGCCTCTTGATGTGGCATTTTTTTGCATGGCGAAAAGTGTTATCTGATTGGAAGGACACTGCCGACGGTATTAGACATACTAATATTCAGAAAGAAAACTTCCCACCATTATTAGCAAAGATGATGGAAATTATTACTCCACAAGCTGCAGCCAATTTGAAAGCCTGTTTTCGGAAATGCGGTATATTTCCATTAAATATCGAAGAGGTGCTATGTCAGATTCCTAGAACTATTCCTAATGAAACTATAGTTCAATCACACTTTCTCAAATCTCTGGAGATCAGAAGATCAGAGGTAACCGTTACAGTAAAACAACGCAGAAAGGAAACGAATATTTCAGCTGGAAAAAGTGTGTGCACCGATCAACCCATGGTTACTGAAGAAACTGACGAATTTATAGTAACTGGAGATGAGGTGATTCCTCAAGAAAAACCAACTACGTCTCGCTGTGGCAAGAAGGACGATGTTGGTTTTGATGACAACTCTTCAGATGATATTGATTTTGAAGAGCTTGCCAAAGAGCAAGAAAAAGAAAACCAGTTTGTTATTTTTTTAGAAGACAAATCTTCCCTATATACCCGCGCCAAATTTCAGAATATGGTCAAGAAAATAGGACGTTTTGTGGTGTTTTCCTATGAAGGATAATTCGAAAAAATTTTACAATATATATTTTTTATTTAAATTAACTAATCGTATTCTTGTTATTATATCTTAGAACAAATCACCATAAATATTATATTTATATTGAATAATGCATTTTTGTCGGGTTAAGTGTGCTATTTAAACGTGTGTGCAGCACAACGACGGCAGCTTTACGAGATTTTTCTACACAAGCTCGATGCCAGGTCTATAGTTGTTTGGAACATAATGTTTTTAATATAAATCAACTTTGCAGATAGTCAGTTTTCAAGTATAAGTTTCAATATAAATGCTGCTGGGAGGGATATAACGTACGACAGTTGAAAATGTGTGCCGCTTTAACGAAAAACTTAAGTTCGTTTTTGTCTGAACAGCCTGTAGGTATAATTAAATTTAATTGCATGCATCAAACTAAATACAAGCGAAAATAACTTCATTTTTTAAAACATTCCTGATAACAAGAAAAAAATAACTTCAATTAATAAAGTATCTATTTAAAAAGTATTTGATTAACTTTCATAACCACTCCTACATCATCCTATTTTTTGCTAAATTACTAGCGAACTTAAGCAGCTCCTGCTTCAGATTATACTCTTAAAAATTCATATTTTCAATTTTCACATCCATGTATTCGGGCCAACATGTTACGCAAAGTCTGAAAAATAATTTAGCAGAAATAATAGGGCTGCCTAAATTGCTTTATCAGCATATTGGTATGAAATTTTTGCACAAGGTGACGGTAAATTTATGAATCTAAGATAACATCAACTTGATAGTAGTCCAGTCAAACGGAAACAATTTTTAAAATAAGGCGAAAATAAGTTATTTCCAATTTAGTAACTAGCTGTCAAAGTCAAATAACCTTCCGTCATTAGCAAGAGCTATTTTATAAAACAGTTAACGTTTAGTTTTAGACATCCGGGTTATTAATTGTATTTCAAATCTTTAAATTTTTTAATTATTACGAATTGAGTTTAGAAATTAGGAATATCATAAAGTTTAGGCATTTAATAACATTGACGATGCAGAAATTAAAATTAAGGTAACAACACAAAAATAAAGAACGGATGAATTCATAATTAACCCGGCGTTACATATGTGGGGTTTAATAAACCCCAGTTTGAATATTCCATTCAAAATAAACCAAACTTTAACTTGTGCGCATGTCCGCCCCAGTAGCTTATTAATCATAGCCTAACCGTCGAATTCAAGGGTCACTGCCAGTTTTGCCAGTCTAGTACAATTGTACTAGATCTAGTACATTATTTAAAAATCTGGTACTTTAGTACACTCGAAGCAAAATCTAGTACTTTTTTGTTTTAAGCCTGTTTCCATTGGTTTTTTTTGCCCTTTAATGAACAAAACCATAACAGTTCGAGAAATAGGGTACAAATCATAGAATCTGGTACATTTTTATGGAATCTGGTACATTTCTCAAAGAAATCTCGTACATAACAAATATATATTCTGGCAACACTGCACATAGACAACGAGAGGTTACATGTACTGATTTGCTTCAGGGTGTGTTAAACTACATCTATACTGTAGTTTGTGTTGAAGTTGATAGTGATGGCACCTTAAAGTCATGAAGTAAAGAAGACGATCATATCTCTAAAAGCGAGTACAACACCGATTCTAAACAGGATATCACCATAGAAGGTACGAAAGATACATCACAAAGTGAACTTCAGAATAAGACTAAAGACAAAAAAAAATTACGGTCCTCCTGGAAGCAGAAAAATGTTATATTACCTGCAAATGCACGTGTTCGAACAAGATCAGAAAAAATTATTACTTGTCTTCCGGGTGTTAAATTTGCAAAAATGGGAGAAATTAAAACAAAATCCGGTACTAAGAATGCCATCGGATAGAACGCCCATTATTCACGACTTCAGGAAACCTTTCGATATTCAAATACCAGAAAGGACCATAAGCCGGGAAAATAGGGAAAAACAAAATGGATCAATCTAGTATACAGACGGTTCAAAAATGAAAAACAGCACAGGAGCTGGGATCTAACCATGTGAACTCAGGGAGAACCATTAGTCTGAACCTGGTTCACTGACAACAGTCTTCTAAGCTGAAGTAACAGCAATAAATGCTTGCAACAAAAGTCATGCTAAATGACTCTTTTAGAGATAAGAGGGTCTTTATCATGAGAGACAGTCATGCAGACCACAAAGCACTGAAAAGGGTAGAAGTACAATCTAAATCAATACTTAATTGCCAACAGTCCTTCAGGCCCTGGCAGAATATAACAAGGTCACCCTTAAATGAATGCCGGGACATGAGGAAGTATTTGGAAACGAGAAACCAGACCTCCTAGCAAGGAAGGGAGCATAAAAAAACTCTTATTGGACCAGAACCAATATGTGGTATCTCATACTATCATGTTAAATGGGTGTTAAAGAAACAAACAACTAGAGAACACCATGGGCTCTGGTTGGAACTTAGACCGTCCAAAAGATTCATAGAGGGGCCTTCCACGAGCCGACAAAATCAACTGCTTAACCACAGCAGAAGCAAACTCAAGTCCGTAATTGGACTCCTTATGGGACATTGCAACCTTAGAAGACAACTAAATTTCTAAGGGATATCTGATGACTTCCTATGTAGAATGTGTGAAGAGGAGGATGAAACTCCTATTCATATACTATGCCACTGTTGGAACCTTAAATAGGTACGGGAATGGTACTTCAGGATACACTATCCATAACCTGAATAAATCGCGAAAATAGCCCATCAGACATTTTCTTGAATTCATCAAGAAAATTAATCTGATGGGATGGAAACTGCGAGGGGTACAATAATCCTAGAGCTTCAGTACGAGATAGAAATAATACTACAAATTCTTTTAACTTCTTTTTGATAGTCAAATTGTTGAAGATATAGTGCGGTGGACAAATATCAAAATCCAACAGAAATCCTTTGCTTATCAAAATAAATCCATGATAAAAGCAACTAACGTTCCTGAAATAAAATCATTTAATAGTTTACTTTATTTGACAGAAATATTTTGTTCTAATCGTCAGAATTTAAGGGAATTATGGCAAACATTATGATACTGCAAACATATTACGCGCAATATGTTGTACATGAAATTAGGGAAAAATTTATCGACAAATTGTAAGCAGTCTTACACACTTACAGATGAAAAGTTTAGTTTTTTCGTGGAAGATATTAACAAGCTGTACATGCTCAACAAGCTTAGTAAACATGGGATTAAAGTACAAGCCTTAGTTGATGACCGTTTCTACTACATTTTGTACTTTGAAGTATATCCAGGAGAATAGCCAGAATGCCCATACAATCTTAGTAAGTCACCAACTAATATTTTTGACAGTCAAGAACAAAGAACCAAGTAAAACTTTATTTGGTTTTCATAAAGATATTACACTTTTATCCTATGTGTCAAAAAAAAAAGAATAAAAATGTACTATTGTTATTTACAAAGCACCATAATGCTATTGGTGAAGTATCTAAGGAGAAAACAATACCAGAAATTATACGCTTTTACAACTTCACCAAAAATGGAGTCGATTTAGTAGATGACTACATCATACAACTGCATCCAGCTTGCCAGAAGATTGTTTATTAAAAGGTTGGACATTAAATTGATTCAGGACTATATTACTGAATAAAAGAAAGAATATATTTTGAATCACAATATGCAAAACTTGGGACATAAAACTTGAAATAGCAGAAAAAAGGAAATAAAAATAAACCCTTTCACATAAACAAAGCTAACAAAACTAACAAAAAAAACCACAATTATTATACATATCCGCAGAAAAAAGAAGAAGAAGATGTAAGAATTTTGAAAAGAAACATTTTGCCAGCCATATTAGGATCAATAATTATAGAATAAGAATACAGTAGAACCAATAATAAAATTAAAATAATAAGCTTGTTTTGGTTCTTTCACGATTTAATTCAGAATTAGTGAATTACACTCGTTTAGCTCAAATGGTTATTATATTATTGTAACGTTTTTTTGAAAAATGAATTCATCAACTGTATTTGAGAACTGGAATCAGCAGTTCTGTTTGAACCAAAAAACAAACCCAATAACAAAAATAAAAATCCAGAATTAAAATGTTAAGACACATTTGGATAGCAGGAAATGGAATAAAAGTTTATTTAATATTACAACAGTAGGTCACAGTAGAGAAAAGGAAACCTAAAAGACCCATATCAGGATAAGTGAAATAAGATTTACGAAGATCAGGAATGAATAATTGGCGGCAATATTAATTAAGAAAAATGAAGGGGCATTGTTAAGAGTATTTTCTAAGAGACTGGGATTGATTCACATAAAATATGTAACTAAAGTGCAATCAGCTCTTTTTCTATAGCATATATTTCTAATTGATAGTAAGAAACCATTAAAAAAAATGCTTATAATTCCAAAAATGAGAAGACGAACATTAAAACTAAAATTTGGAGAGAAGCTTAAAAGTAATAGTAGCTCAATTCAAACTTTTGGGGATTTTTCAACGGACCTCTTAAATTTCTCCAATTCACTGTCAGAAATTTTCTAAATTTTTTTTATTAGTCAATTATCAAATACATCTGCTTTTTGAAAAGGCATCCACATTTTATACAAAAAAGTCATTTATTTTTGATTCCAAAACAGTACTGAATTGTAATTGACTGGACTATTTATGATTTTAAGATACCATCAATTTTTGCTGGTGAAGCATAAAGAATGTACGAAGCAAGCGGGTGTCGATATTTCATTTTCAACTTATCTCGGATTTTATTAAATAAATTTTAAAAATCCACCACTTGGACAATGTGTGGGCTAATGATTAAAACGTTTCTGCCAGGAAGATTTTTCACCTCAAAATATCGCTTATTTATTGTGAAATGTCTAGAATTTAGTATGTATGTGTCTGATACTTAATTTTTATTAAGTAATTTTTTTTCATCTTAATCATAAAATTATGCCAACTAAAAAAATTGTATTAAAAGTATATCCGGTTTGACACACAATTCCC